>JAOBRG010059117.1:0-21527 GCA_027574985.1 Umimayanthus nakama | reverse complement strand
AAATTACAAAAAAACCGCGGGGGGGGGGGGGGCCGATTCGGCCCCCCCCGGCCTCAGGATAGGGTTCAACACAATTAACACTACAATCTAATTATAATAACTACGCGAAAGAATATGTCATGACTCCGATTATCGTTTATTTAAACTGAATTACTGGTATTTAAACGTAAAATAATCCTCAGCCTTCTTAGTTCTTTTTAATTTGGTGATTGGTCGTACAGCGCCAGATCTTAAATTATATGGTATAGCTATGTGTTCAGGAGCGGACACTAAAAATGATAATGGGTGATCGCTGTTCTTATTCATATCAGCCATAAGTTTGTTGCATAAAAAATCGCGTCTGCTTGAGGATGTGGTTTCCTTGGCTAAAACAAGGGCTTCATTGTAAGAACTGTCAGGGTAAATAATTTTGAGTGCTCTCTTCTGTACGGACTCCATTCTTTCAGACAAATAGACAGGAATGTTCTGCCACACTTGTACAGCATACTCCAAGATCGATCCAACATCACATCTGCACACTTTCAATATATCCTGTGCCTGTACACTGGCTCTTTTCAGTATCCTAAGGGCATAAAGTATCGTTGCTGCTCTGGTGATGATACAATCGATTCCATTTCAAATCATCACTAATAACTACTCCTAACAATTTATACGTGGACACTCTTCTTCAGAATTTTCAGTGTGTAACGGCCTTATTACAGTATTCGGGTTTTTCACAAAGTTGAAGACCATTTCTTTACATTTTTTAGGGTTGAGTTTCATTTTATGTTCTGTACAGTAATCATGTCAGTTTTGATAATCTCTTGATACAAGTGCCCCGTTATAACAAACCTTAAAAAGACAAAAACTAAAACATTTAACCAACACTCATCAAAGAAGTTTTTTGAACTGCAGTGCAAACAAGTTTCACAAATTTTTTATAACAAGTTGGAAACAACTATTTGGAATGTTGTGCATCAGTTTCCTAGACAAAATGAAAAACAGAAATCACTTGTCCTCCGAGTTTTAGAGTAAATTTTACAAACTAATTTACTTACGATTAGTTGTTTAATCATGATAACTTCATACAATCAAAAAGTGTACTTTAGTGAGTACTGCTCTTAATTCAATTCCTCAATAAAACATATGTTTTCCTGAACTGCGGAGTTCCTTCTGTTATCAGGACTAAGAACACTTTAAGGAACTATGTTGCATTGAGTTTCATCTTTTCTTCATTGGTCTATGTTTGTTGCATTGAGTCTCAACTTTCCTTAATTGGTCTATGTTTGAAACATGTTTACTTTAGTTTATAGAAGTTACTGCTAGATGCAAGTTGGTCATAAAAAAACTGAAAAATCTAATAAATTACTATTAAGCTAACAGTATAAGAGAACAAAACACGTGTTCAATGATCGTCAAATATTTGAAACAACAAGTAACAAATAACAAATGACTTTTTATCTTACTTACAGAATGAAATTCTTTCAAATCATCATTAACTGTATTCCAGTGAATGAGATGAAGAGTACCGCCAGTCCCCCCGAGCAATAGCGGCGAACTTTCCACGCACTTCATTTACAAACTTTGTTTGTGTAACTTGACAGCTCGTGTAACACACTTTCAAATTCAAAGGTTATTTGATTTTACGATAAGCTTTTGTCTGCTTACTAAGCTTTCCAAACAATCTTGTCTCCTTGAAAAAAATGTTGTCTGTTTTCTACTTTAGCATTACCTATTCCAGTCTACATGCAATACCAGAACAAATTCTTTTATAATTTTTGATTTTAACACTTGGCAAAGATTATTGGACTTTGTAGAATGTTGAGCTTCGCTTAAGGCTCTAAGCGTGTTACAAATTCATTGTTCATTGCATTGATACTTTTCATATCAACATCTTTGTAAGGTTTAACAAAACATTGTAAAGACCTTCAGGCCACTCGGGCTTCCTACTGCGATGTTATTGGTCGGCGTCCTTTGCGAAAACGGCGGTGAGTTCTGAAAGATAGTTTCTATGCTAACAACTCAGCAAAGAGCCTGAGTTTCATGGACAAGAATAGTAGGTTTTCTAAAAACATGCTCATTTCTTGAGTTATATACAACTATGTTTGTTTAATTTAATGGCTTTCAAGGTTACTAAAAGATAAGACATTTTAATAATTTTATAAAATTGGGCGTTAATTGTTTGATAATGAGTAATTTTGAGAAATGTCTTGTTTTGATTAAACTAGCCAGAGTGATTAACTAAAGCTGTCTTTTAAAACTACTGAATGATAAATCTTTTTCCAATATGATTCACTGCAGTAGTCAGCGGGAGATGGCAAGTTGCAAATGGATGACTTCCTGGTTCTTGTGGAAGCTTTGCAAGTGAACTTATTCCACGAGACATCTCACGAAAGGCCTAAAGGAGTGTCTTTTATTCTCTTATCTGTCAAAACACTAGTAGAGGTTAGATTTAATAAAATAATTAGCCAATCGTATTAGCGGAAAATTCGTTTTATTATCAACAACATGAGAGTTTACTGGTATTGATAACAAGATACAATTGAAGTGGAATATGCATATTATCTTATAGTTGTAAAAAAGTGGGTGTAGAGATAGTGGGGACTGATAAAGTTGTCTTAATCACTTGTGACATCTTTGCTTGAGACAAAAACTGGTAACAACTCTTCTCAGCTGGTTTGGATATGGAGCCTCACATGAACAATGTACTCTTTCAAGAGTTTTATTCTAGCAATAGTTGTAGAATGGATAAGAGAGAGAACAGTGAAACCACCACATATCCATTTCAGAGTCTAAGACACCCAAACGAAACAGTTGGAATCCGAAATGGTCCACAAATGATTCCACCTTCCCTTCCAACTCTTCCAAATCTTCTGCTTTCTATGAGCCATGTAAACTTCTCTCAGCAAAAAATACGAGCCAACACAGGTAAGGCTGCTTCCTAATCCGACCTCTTCTCCTTCTCCTCAAAATGTGTTCCATTTTGTTCCTTGCCACCACTGAACGCTGTCGTTAAATGATCGCTGAAAATTTTATTGACACCTTGCTTTCAACTACTACTAGTACGCTCTTCAATGTCGCCTTTTTGTAAACCACTGCAAACACTATGTAATCAAATGTGATTATGCAACAGGCAGTTTGTACCAGTAAGAGACTTCAACTAAACTTTCAATAATCAAAACATTTAAATGCAACACTTTAGCACAGTTGAAAACATGTCTCAAGAAAGAAGTTTGTTTGTCGCTTCATTGTCTAAGTCTTTTCATTTTCTTGGTTCATTGTCTAAAGTCGTTTCATTTTCTTGGTTCTTCGTTAGAGTGCTTTATGAATCAAGCTCTATAGTTAGACGCCAAGAGGCACAATTCTTTCGCACCATCTGCGAAGCTACACCGTAGCTCATATTAATTTTTTGTCATGCATTTTCTTTTTCAAAGTATTCTTAGGAAGTTGCATTCTTTCAATGTTAAAATCAAGATGCAATGCAATGGAATACTCCTTATTCCACAGATTTGACCGAGGTTGATTCTGTCATATTTGAGAATAAACTGTGAATGAATCAAATAGTTTTAGCTAAATTTCCACATTTTTTAGAAATAAGTGTCTTCAACAGTTCTAGTCTTTGTCAAACTTCGGCCTTTCAGAAGATTTTTTGTTCTTGTACAATTTCTTATAGAAAAAAAGGGATCAAAAATGTTTTTCACCTTACATCCAACGAGTACGTGTGTAGTTATATAACTAGAGAGCTTTTGCATGTTCTGAATTGTAGTTGGAACACATTGCAGTTCTGAAACCAGGGTTAGTCGTGCAATTTTAGTTTTAAGCTCTCAGTGTTACAATCCTCAACCGTTGTACTTGATGGTGGAACATCAAGCAGTGTAAGGTTGTGCCGAAGAACTAAACAATGAAGCTAGAAAAACATTTGTTGAAAATGCGATCAACAAGCCTCACCAGAATTCTCACCAAGCTATTGGCAGTTACAGTAACACTGACAGGCGGGCGATGGTTGTTGTAATAGTGGTGCAGCATTGATAGTAATAGAAACAGTCAAGGTAAATGTAATGACATTAGTAAAGGTGCTAGTTATAAAAACAGCAATAATAATCAAAGCAATACCAATAGTAATAGAAACATTAGTAGTAAAATTAATAGAAGTAATAGTAATAGTAATAGTGTTAGTAATAGTTATAGTAGTAGTAGTAATAGTAATTGTTTATTAGTGATAGCAATAGTAGTTGTAATTGTAATTTTTTTAACGATAATAGTAATAACAGCGATTATAATGGAAATGGTAAAGGTAGTAGTCATAACAGCACGACTCGTCTGCAGTGACAGCCGGAGACGGTGTAATTGGAAGAAGAAGAAATGAAGAATAAAAAGTAGCAGTTAACAAAAATAGTAAAAAATGTATTAGTAACAGTAATAGCATTGGTGATAGTGACAGTGAAAGTGATAACGATAGCTACAATGAAAATGCCAGTGACAGTGACAAGGATAGTTACATAGGTAATGATAATCATGGTAACAGTGACAAACAATGATAATGATAATAAAAATGACAGTATCAGTAACGAGCACAGTAACAGTGACAACAAAAGCGAGACTAGTTAAAATACCCATGCAGTTACAGTGGCATATAGCTGCAAGGTTAAGACTACGGTGCTATTCTTCCATCTGCCTTGTTTTATTAAGAAATCTCCTATGAACACTTAGCTTAATATTTGCTTTTAAAATTTCAACATGAACTCCGTATTTCTTACTTATCTCTCTCATCTCCTTAGGCCAATTAGGCGCATGAGGCCACTTTTTTTCTGGTTTCCGTAATCAGATTTTTTTTACGTTAATGGGTGATTGGCCCAGTCACAACCTCCAACTTGGAGGACCAGGAGTTGCACTTGGTCTGACCTCTACCCCTCGACCTGGCCGGCTTGGTTGAACCTGCCAGGGGTCTAAGCCCCGACCAGTATAGCTCTCAGGGTCATCGAGACATGCAAGCCCTCCCCCACCCCCCCACCCCCACCACAGCAAGGTGGCAACTCACGGGAGGGGTTTTCTTACTTATGATTGAAATTATTGATTAATAAAATTGTAATACAAAAGGCATACACGTAAACGATATGAGTAAAACACGTACTGTATCTATAATAAAGTAATTAGGCAGGTCATACAGAAGGGTGTTACAATTACATATATCAAATCGATCAATATTTCTCGTTTGCCTGTCTATCTATCGACCATTTCAGTTACCAATCTTTGTATAATTAAGTAAATACATAAAGAAAAATGGCAGATATTTACTAACAGTTTGAATTGGTTTCAAATCTAATTAACAGCCTTTAAGAAGTTTGTTTCATTAAAGCGAAAGAGAAAGAAAGATATAACTGATGTTTGTTTGAAGCAAGTGTTTTTCCTGGTTTGTATCTCCATGTTCAAGTCTTTTCTTTTTCTATTTTACCAGTTCTACAACAAGATAACTCCTGTGACAGGAAAATAAGAAGAAACCCAGGCAAAAAGCGAACAAGGACAGCCTTCACACCACACCAGGTCAAACAATTGGAAGAAGAGTTTACCAAAAATAAGTATCTCTCCGTAGCAAAACGTAACGAGCTGGCCAAGTCTCTTAAACTGAAAGAAGAGCAAATCAAGATCTGGTTCCAAAACCGCAGAACGAAGTGGAAGCGCAAGCTAGCATCGGAAATGGAGTTCTCACTTGGGCCTATCGGACACTTGTACCCTTCTACGGCAATGAAGTCCTCCGGTAATCCGTACTGCTGTCAAAGTTCCAGCTATATGCCTCACACAAACTATTATCAGCTCGGCAAGTTGTCGCAGTGTCAAGCCCCATCACAAGCCACGAACACAACAGGAGGTTTTCATTACCCGCCAAACTATACATTTACTTCGTATTAGAGGAATATTTTGGGGTGACGTTTGAAAATATTGATGTGGGTGAATACAGCTGTAATTAGTTGAATACTAACTTCTATACTATTTGTAAAGTTTACACGATTTTAAAGGGCCGTTTGAAAGAATTAGGTCGATTTTTATTCCTGTTGTATTGAAAGTTGTTTTAACGTTTACCGCAATTGGAGAACATCGCTATACGCTGACGCTTGACCGCTGTGACAATATATATGGGAGCGCAGCCCAAACGGTCTAGCACAGTTGCATCCACATTCTAGGCCGCAACGCCGGCAGACGATTCCTGCTCTCCTTCTATTCGCTTTCACTACTACACGTCTAGACACTGCGGGTGCTTCTTCCTAAAGTCCACAATCCTTATGTGCGTTGCTCGCCTCCAGGCAACGCAATCTTTTGTTAGGAAGTACCATCCAGGCAGTTTTTGTTGCGTTTTCACTGGCCCTTTCGTTTAGTTGTGCGTAGCCGGCTTACTTTTCTATTTGACAGTTGTTTTAGCTACTGAGCATTCATCATTTACAGGGACATTAATTCAAAGGTGGAAACTACAAAACTCAAAATTGTTGAGAAACAGAGCAATATCAATTCTTTGTTGGTTTGGATTTTCGTGAAGTTTATGATCGTTTTCATGGCATTTCAAAAATTCAATACGATACCAACACAAAAGGACCCTCTCGATAAGGCAACTCAATTGTTTAGTCGTGGACACGTCAGCCATTAGCACCGTAGCCTACAATGCAGCCGTCTCATTCTTTCGCCGCAGTTCTCCACTTTTCCGAGGGAAGGAACCCGTGGCGAAGGAAATAAGGAGGCTGCATAGGAGGCTACGAGACATGATTTCATGTGATAGTACAGTTACTCAAACGTTCCATGATTGTCAGTCCAGCTAGTGCTACACCAAGCACTTTTTTGATAAACAATTAATGTGAAAAGAATATAACATGATGTATGAAGGACTTAAGTACTATCAATTAATTACAACTCAGGTGAATTACCTCCTGCATGCCAGGACTTGGGAATACCAGGATATGTACATCCTAGTAAACTATATATATGACAGCCTTGAGATGTATTTTAACTTCTTATACTTGAGAATATATGCTAAAAATAAACAGCAGAGGGTTGAACAGACCAAAAGTTGTTTCACGTATGCAGAAAATTGACACAAAAGTTCTTGTGTGTAAAAATTATTTGAGTATATGTAATGAGCTGGTCTGTTCACCCCCCTGCTGCTAAAAGAGACCAATTTCCAGCTTGCTATACTGTACAAACGAAATTACTGCATAGTAAAATTTTTTGATGGTATTTGTACGGCAGTGTATAACTCTCGTCTAATAAAAAAGCAAGAATTGCGTACGACAATACATAAAAATCTTTTTATGGCCCAATCGCGAATCGAAGAGAGAAGGAAAAAAGAACCATATTTGGAGTAAAGACCGAGCAAACGTGGCTAATAAGAAGTTTATTATATGGCTTTAGTGATTATTCCGGTGATCGAGAGCTAGAGGTCCGTACGGCTACTTACGGATCTGGAATTAACCAATCACAGCACAAGAAATAAGTCAGCCACATAACAATTGACAACTATCTCCCGAGGTGGATGTGAATAGTGAAATTCGAAATGCATTCTACCAAGTCGCGAAGTGGCGAGGTAAACACTTTAATTTCATTAGCGTATACCAAACCAGCGAATAGTGTTTTTCGCGCGCTCTGATTGGCTCCCTATCTAGGAATATCCTAGGCCTTTCACCGATACTGAGGTGAATAATTACGTTAGCATATAACAAACCAGTGAATCAGTGAAGCAAAATATTACAACCTTCGTATTTTATACCATATGTCAAAATTGATAAACAAACCGGAAGTTGACAGAAATCGTAACGCTGACACGAAACAATTGTCAACTTCCGGTTTGTTTATAAATTTCGAAATACGACATAAAAGTACAAAGACTGTAATTTTTACTTCACTGATTCACTGGTTTGGTAAATGCTAATGTAATTATTCACCTCAGTGTCGGTGCAAAAACCCAGTATATTCACCATCACTTCGGAAAATAATTACTGAATAGGCACCGACAGTTAGCGAGTCAGAAGTAGCTTCTTCGTTCATTTGACGAGTTTTCTCTTCCGCGACAGTGGCAAAACGAGGTGAATATCCTAAGATATACCGTGTCTGATGAACCAATCATAGCGCGCGAAAAGTGCTATCAACCTTTTTTGGTTAAACGCCAAAGTCATTTTTCGGAAATTAACCTAAAATTGGCTGAGAAAAACGAATATGCCACAAGGAAGCAAAAACTGAGATTTCCAAAGATTTCCGACAAAAAAAGTTCTACCAGAAACGTAGAAAAGTTCCACCAGCGACGTAATCTTCGGAAAATCTTGCTTCCGGTTTTAGTCTTGAGGCAAAACTCGAAAATTCGACTTTCTTAAAACTTTTTGAGTAGAAGCAGGAAACTGGGCAAGAAATGTTCGTTCTGTGGTCCTTAGAAAGAATATTGCTGTTTCCAAGATTTATTTTGACCAGTTTTGAAGTTATAGGGGGTTTTGCTGAGAGGCCTGCTCCTGCAACATGGAAACGAGGCTGTACCATTGATCTCACAAGAATCATTAATCAAATTGCACAGACTGTAGGGTTTTTTTTCACCGGGCTGTTAAACATGCACAGTTTGTGTGTGAAAAGTTTTATGTGTTAAAACCGTGTTCTTTACTTAGGTATTTCCATGACAACCAGTTTCTGAGTGATATATCACCAAAATGTTTCTTGAATTTGTCTTAAAACTTTCTTACAATTTAAATTTTCTGAAATTTTATGTGAAAATGTTGTTTTTTTCTAAGTAAAGTTCATTTCAGCCGTTTGTTAGTGATTTTGAGTCAGATAAAAAAAATCTGATAATTAATTCAAGATGGCCGCCAAATATCCAATAGGGTTAAGCTACCGCTGCTTAATATTTTGGTAGAACTTTATTTTTCTTCAATTCTTAGCCTGTCATGAGTAATACCCTTGATGGCATTATTTTCTTGTAGTCATCTTTGGGCTAAAGAAGCCTCTGCAACACGGTGTTTTCCAGCACCGACAACTTCCCAAAACAACCCCAGATCTTTTAACTCCTTCTCTGATGTTCTATGCCATGTAGCCCTGGGACTTTCTCTTTTGTGCCTTCCTTTGGCGTCCAAAAAAACCCTGTCCTGCTGATGAATGTACTATCCTTTCGGAGAATGTGTCCAATGAATCGCGCCATTCTGTACGTTGTTTCTACCATGTTGTTTTCCTGAAAACACCGTCTCCCAATCTCTGCATTTAATTTGCAACTTTGTCTGACCACTTTATCTGTAGGAGTATTTGGAGACACGTTGGTATTGAAAAGTCTTATGTCTGTTCTTGATGGTATCTTTCGGGAGTTCTAAATCGGTTTAAGTACGGCAAACACATGTCCTTCTTTGTTAATACATGATTTTACTTCGGCATCGATGCTACCATTCAAATCCACTATACTCTCAAGGTTTGTCAAACAGGTCTCCAGTTTCTGTTTCTTGCCCGTCAATTTTAACTGTTGAGCTGATCTCAGCTTCAGCGTTCTTGTACTTGACGCAAGGCAAATGTCTTCTGCAACTGATTTAGATCTTCTAGCCGTATTGTCAACATCCATTTGATTCACTATGTTATATCATCACACATATTAAGTGGGTTATATATTAAAGCAATGATGGAAGCTTTAGAGGAGCATTATTTTTTTTAAAAATGTATTTTACTTCTTAAAGATTGATACACTTGAATGTATTTATTGACAAAATTTATTCTCTTGAAATACTTTGTCAAACGCTTGCAAAGATTGTTAAATTTTCACAAATATAAAATCCAACTTATGGCCGCCAAATAAGCGGACTTAACTCGAACAACTGTTGCTATATTAACAGCAATTAGTTTAATTGAACAAGCTTTTTTTTCATGACAGGATATGGACACTGGTTTTTTAAATTACAGCATGAATGGCCCTTTGTAGTAGAGAAGAGGGCAGTCCACAACACTGGCATAAACTTACTTTTATCTACAAGTGTGTGGGTTATTTTATTGAAGTACCCCGATAAAATGTCGAGATTAAACAAACGGCTTAACGCCCTTAACCACGGACTAACACGTGCCTATTTCCATTGCAACCGATTAAGTGTAACTAACTACTTATCTGCGTGCCAAGAGGCTAGGCCTTATTTGCAACAGTACTGAAAATCTTAAGAGGGATTGCAAGTCAAGTTAATGCAATTTTGCCGTAATTTTCTGTTGTTTCACTTTAAGAAACCGCGTGACCTGTCACGTGGTTATCCATACTTTCTATTAATGCTACTTTTACTTACCTACTAAAAATTTTGATACAAAGATTTGTGACGAGATTTGAAGGGCTTAGATAACGCTTCAAACAGCGTTTAAAGAATCTTGTTCATGCAGTCTCGTTTTCATGCTACGGGAGAAGGGGTCTTGGCAAAAAAAACCTTAATAGCCGTACCAAGTTAAAAGTAACGCTGGAAACAGCAAAATTCTTCAAAAGTACTACTAGACGAGTGTTTTTAGCCCTGTTTCCTGCTTCTACTCAAAAAGTTTTACGAACACCGAAAATAAGCGCTTTTTCAAGAACTGCCTCTAGACTATTTGAGCTTCTCGAGTGGCTGTGAGCGGCGGAAAACTTACTTGGAAGTCTTGGAAGAATCTTTCCGTTGAAGTAAATTCGTACTTCGCGGACAGCCAATTTGGATATATCTATTTATTAAGCGATTTAGGAGTTGAAGTCAAACCATAATATAGGCGATAGACACTTGTTTACATGTTCTGAATCAATATGTCAAGTGGAACTAAACCTGTTAAATTTTACAATCATTTTATCTTGGTTTAGATACCGCTTCAGAAAACGTAAATAGTGGTTAAAAAAAACTCCGTAGTTTACCACTACAGGCCGGTTCAAAATGGCCGTACTGGAGAAGAGTAAAGCGACTGAAGTCCATGCAGAACTAATGTATAAAGAAGATCAAACAATTTCAAGGAAATAACTCTTAAAACTTATTAATTACAGGTCTTTTGAGTCATTATGTCTCATTGTCTAAGTTCTTCAAACTACTACAAACTCCGCTGCATATTGTTTTAAGCTTGAAGTAAGAATAAACGTGTCCTTGTTTTGTCTTTTGACAATCATTGCAGTATCGATGCAGTAGTGTATTGAAAGATCGAAAACTTGCAACTATCACCTTTTATATTAAGATTTTTTTTTTTTATAAAACTAATGTAAACCTTGAGATAGCTGGTTTGACGGAATTCTAAAACATTTACCGACTTCAGTTTTGTCCTGTTTTGTTATTAAAACTACTCAACACAAAAATTGCCTAACAATAATATCGCCGGATTGGCAGTAAATGAAGGACCACAAGCTCTGGTTCGTCAACATTATATCCCAAATATGGTATGATTTACCTTCGCAAATGTTTATGTCTGAACATGATCGCTTGACCAAAAACGTTTATTTTACTAATTTATGTACAGAGTTGTATCTTATTCTAATATCATGTCTTTATCAAATATCAAAAAGTTGTTTATTAGGAAAAACCAATTCAAGCTTTTAAATACATGCTTATATATCCCCCAAAGTAGGCAATCGAACATAATCGCCGAACACATTTTAATCGAACCTCACTGAAAAATTCTGGAATGTTCCATACCGTACTCATACTCATAGTTATGAAAGCGTCTTCCGTTTACTATACCCTCGCGGGTTGGGTTGCACTTAGGTAGTTCTGACCCTGCCCTGCATGTCCGGTGAATGTATATTATCTGGTAGTAATGAATACATCGAAGCAAATCGAACCGAAATTGAAAGATTAAATTCAAGTAAGTTTGGTAATCGTAATCTCTGAAAAAATTGGAATCGATTTTGTTCGAACATAATTGAACACAATCGAACAGTAAAGCTCGATCCGAACAACCGATTGCCTACCCGGGATACTTTGACCCTTGATTAAGGCCCTTTTAGTCACTAACCGTTGTGTCTGCATGTTTGTTTGGCTAAGGGACCGCTCAGAATTTATGCTGCGTGTTGGCACCGAAGAGAAATAGGTTGGGTAATTCATTTTTTGACTCACCAAAAGGTTGGGTAATTCATTTTTTACCATAAAATTTCCCTTAAAAAAAACCCTTAAAAAATAATCTCACAAAATTGTGAAAACTGAGACATAGGAAGGGGGAGGGGGGCAGTTTGTATAATACAGAATTAAAAAAATTGAAGTACATTCAAAGTATAACTTTGTAAATTTTGTATCATTATTCGTTGGGGTTGGGTAAAAAAATAAGCACTGTTTGTGGTTGGGTAACAGGAAAATTTGCCCTCTCTAATATTTCTCTTCGGTGCCAACCTGGGGCATAAATTATGAGCGGTCTCTAAGCAAACTGAACCAAGCATATACTCGTATCATAAAGTTAATCCTTTTTACACTGTGCTGAAGTGGAAATAGAAAGATTTAGCATATTGCCTCCCCGGAGTTGTCTCACAAAAACCCAAGAACAAATAGAATAATTAACAGTAAATCAGCCATTTCCTGTCAAAGCAAGCGACGTGTCCTTTAGTAAGGTTTCGTGCCCCTCTCGCCAACTATCGGGCTAGCTACAAACGGCCGACCGCTTTCTATCTGCGTCATAAACTGGAAAGCATTACAGTCGAAGATAAGTCACTTTAAACCTTGGTTTTCGTTTATCGAGAATATTTAGGAACTGAACACAATGGAATTGCTACTACTTCATATCACCCAGTCCTTAATCTGTGGCCTG
The DNA here is from genome assembly GCA_027574985.1 of Umimayanthus nakama. Lineage (NCBI taxonomy): Eukaryota > Metazoa > Cnidaria > Anthozoa > Zoantharia > Parazoanthidae > Umimayanthus > Umimayanthus nakama. The sequence goes on along the minus strand of JAOBRG010059117.1, from coordinate 8,825 downwards.
CAAATATTTCTTGGCAGCAGTATGAGCTTTGCATTCCTTCTACTTTTACTGCGGTTCCGAGATTTACGAACAATAACCAATCTTCTAATGTCGCAAGTGGCCTTGACAAACCTGCTCAACTTAACAGTTGGTGTATCGATATTCATCGATTACGAAATATTGGAATTGCATCACCTAGAAAACAAACTCTCGGCGTTCTTAGTTCTTTTCTGTGAACGATATTTCACCCTTGTGAATTCCTTGGTAATGGCGCTCGTTGTTGTGGATCGCTTTGTGGCCATTCAGTTTGACATGAAGTACACTACAGGATGGAGAACCAAAAAAAGAATCATTTGTTCCATTGTTTTCTGCTGGTTATCATTACTAGTATTAATCCTTTTGGATTTAACAACAAATAATCCAAATCTGGGAAAAATGCCAGTGTGGAAATACAAACTTTCCACATCAAACACATTGTACTTTGACATTGCAAAAGCCGTTTTTCCTGTGCTGTTTATGATTTTGACAGTACTCACTTGGCGATCACTGAAAAACAGAAAAAATGCCGTTAAACGTCTTGGAAGCAGAAAAAATGTACTGATAGAAAGTGACGAGATGAAAGCCGCAAGAACCGTTGCAATAGTTGCGGCCTGTTACAGTTGCTGCACTGGACTTTCGATCCTGTTTCAACAGTTGAGCAAGAACGAACTTTACAAGAAACGAAACCACGAGTTTCGTTGGTTTTACTTCTTGAGCCAAATCTTTTTGACGCTTCCCAGCAGTCTTAACTTGTTCATAACTTGGGGAAGAACAAAACGCTTTCGTCGCGCTCTCACACAACTGTTCAGAAATCCTTGTGGAACAGACAGGTTAGTAGAATTTCAAAAACGTTCTCCGATTAATCTTGCCGCTCGCCTGTCCATTAAGGAACTGAAAATCACAAGATCATCTGAGTCTATTCGGAAAAACGACCGGGGAGTCGAAAGGTATCTCATTCATAAAAACTGTGGCTGTTCCGAGAAAGATATTACAAGAGTATCTGAATCAGTTTTGGAGTGTAGTAGTGACACAAGCTTTTCACATCAAAACGACTCGACAGCAGCACGGTTTCCTCCGCTACGGAAGAACGCACAGTCGAACGAACACTATAACCTGTGAAAGAATGGTTCAAGAACAAGACAACACTTATTAAATTGATGTTCAAAACCCCGATGAGAACTGTTTAGCAGTTTCAAAATGTTAAATAGTGGCTTTCATCATCTCGAGAGATCTGATTCGTTGAAAGCTAAGCACCAAGAAAAAGAGTAAGGAAAAGAAAGGAAGGACTCAGATAAAAATCAGAGAGTTCAAAGAGTACTAAAAGAAGGTGGAAACAATGATCGTAAATAACAAATGGGACGTATTTATTTCAACAGTACAGGATCCAAATTAAAACTTGCTTACGAAATCGGCAGTTGCAAGAATGTTACTGCGCATTCGAAAACCCAGTTTACATATCGCTGCTACAAAATTTTGATTGGATACATGTAATACACGCGACCAATATAGGTTCTGCTACAGAACTGTTTTACGAGACAACCTTCTCCATGATAGGTAGATACTTCTTTTAAGCCTATTCTCTTCCTTTATTGTTTTTTTAGTGTCCCTCAGACTAGTTTGGGGGGAAGGAGATCTTAGAATCCCCAAACAGTAACCTTTTTCCAATAAAATCTTTTAAGCAGATACTTTACAAATGACAGTTCATACCAAGTTAGTTAAATTTCCGTCACTACTGCCAAAAGTTTTGATTTTTAAAAAATTAGCTCATGATAGGAAAAATAACTTAAGGTTGTTTCTGATTTAGATAAACAACAAATACACTGTTTTGCTACCAATGAAAATACTTACAAGAAATCAAGTAACATGGAGCATGTTTTTCCGGCGAAAGTTTAATGTTCAAACCACACATTAGTACATAATTCACTGAAACCCCTTGTTTGTAATTTTATTACTCTCACTAAAACTTTTTATCTTTGTCAGTTTAAGGAAACTGCAATAAGGCCAATAAAACGATTGATTGATTGATTTAAACATTTTCAAATGCAAATCAACTAGAAAAAACTTAAATTTTTTACAAAATGCAAAGTACATGGCCGCCATTTTGGATTTCAAAAACGGTATTGCGTAATACCTACGACGTCGCAGGTCACGTGGGTAACTAATTAAAATACAGGAATTTTTGACTAACTAACTTTGACAATAAGAATTTGCAGTTGCTTTAAATAGTTTGTTAAGTAATGGTGAGTAAACGTGGTGTCAAAAATTGGGTTGCCATGGCAACAAGTTGCACCCTTGACACAATACTTTTCCATAATTATCAAGGAAGCTCTCGAAAGTGGAAATCAGAGCAGGAACTTAGATCCCCTCCCCCCAGTCTGAACAGGGATAAGAATTGTTCGCATATTAACACGCGAACCACCGTATGCAGTATGCTTGCTGAGATATTTTCAGTTTTATGCATGCACTTATATATTCAAATGCAGCACCACACTGGATGACAAAGAATGGTATTGTGCAGGAATTTTGCGAAACGTAAAGCACTCACTGATGGGTAAGAAACTAAAAAGCTTGAATCTTATCCTTTAACAATACATACTGGTATTTGGGGATTAATATACTTCATAGTAAACACGGCACTCATCAAAAGCAGGTTTCTTAAAGTATACACTTATAGTATCGCTTAATACACAATAATATTTTAAATAGGTTTAAGCAGTAAAGTAAAAATCTTTTTATACAGTTCAGATATATCGTGCATCCTGATGAGTTTTACCCTGTATGAATAAAGAAGCTGTCAATCACTGCTTTGAGCTTACGAGACTCGTGGGAGGGTGAGGGAGGGGAGGTCTAATGCAAGAAGAGGAGGCGTTGGAGCTAGTTAGGATTTATGTCACTGCAAAATTGACACACTGTAATGTCCGTGTTTTAACTCTAAGCATGAACTGTAGGAAACATTGTGCTCATATATTTTAAAATAAAGGCTAGTCATAACGGCTCGTTAGTGAAGTGCTACCGTCTGTTACAGCGCGTGGCGAGCTTGCGCACACTAGTACTGTACTGCTGAGTTTCGATAACTGTGTCAGAGTTGTGTTTGAGTAGGTTCAGATCCCGGTTCACACGCGCAATTTAAACTGTTAAAACTTTCAGGGCTACAATTTCACGTCGAGACACGCTTTGCACCGTAAATTGATACCAGCCGCAAATAGACTTTTCGGTCCGAAAATGGCCTTATCGTGTGTAACTCAGAAGGTAAGTTTTCAATAATACTTGCAAGACAGCTCACTCGGGCGAATCAGCGCACGGTGTTAGATGACAGATTTTTAAAAAATCATCGCCAAATTTAAATATCGTAGTTATATTAACTCCACCATGTCAGAGCACGCAGAGAAATTTGCTGGGCGCGTGTTACAGTTCAAACTTTTTAAACTCAAGTTTCGATCAAAACTGCTTCACGGCTGAGATGGATATATATAGATTCAAGTCAACAGAATTTTGGTTTTGCAGCCCTGCGCTAAGCTGAGCCTGTGTTCCGGTTTTCAAGTATCGATGTTTAAAATATCAAAACATGAGCTTTTCGTAGCCTCCTCCGCAGGCTACTCAAATATTTAAAAGAGCGGATATGCTGAGTGATGAATAAAACATTTGAGCTGCCTGCGGAAGAGGCCAAGCTTAAAGTTGCCGTCTCTTTGTTGCCAGTCAGTGGTACAAGCACAGGCACCAACGGCTGGACACTGAAATATAAGCAAATGTATGGGACATAATAAAATTGCTTTTAAAATACTAACTTTCAGTTCGACAGAGCTATTTCAAGAAATAAAGTGTTGACTTAACCCTACTTGACGTGTTGGTTGTGCTTTTAGTGCGATTCCTTGCGTAGTTTGCTCTCTAGGCGAAATTCTATTCCCTTTTATTCATAATTAGTGAAAGGCGGGCAGCTCTCACACCAATGGCAACTATTTCAGATCATTCGACTAACTTTAACTCGCTCTAAATCTCGAATCGATAACTTTTTAAATTCTGTTTTACCCTACAACGAATTGCAGATAATGTACCTTTCACTTAACACCTTTTCAGGTGTCACAGAATGCTTCATCTTATTTCTAGGAAGCAATTATTTTCAAGCATTGGTAAACCTGCGCCTAAACGTCACTTCTCCTGGAGCAAACTTGACAAAATACCAATATCACGCAATGCTAAACAAAAACTGTTTTGAGAGATACAGTCTAAACAATTACTTCAAGTTCTGAAACTGAATAGACCAACTACACATCGCTGTGAAGAATATAAGTTCCTTTAAACAGTGACAAACAATAAAAACTATAAACAGCACAAGAAGATTGCCTGATTTGTCATTAAAACTGCACGAAGAAATCTTACTTTGCTGCGCAAAGTATCATTTGACACTTTATTCTATTAAGCCCCCCGAGGATTTTTTATTTTTAGTGGGGGTGGGGTGGGGCTTATGAGGGAGGGGATCTTAATAAGTTTTTGACTCCAATAGGGTGAGGGGTTTTATTAGAGAGGGGGGGGGGTCTTAATAGAGAAAAATCGGTAACTGCAATTAAACTTCCTACAACCTTATTGGCTTATTTGACCGTTTCTTAGCAACCTGGAAATGACTTCCTGCCCTCTCTCTCTTTGGGTTTTTGTTGGCCGACCGTTGGACTTTGGTTCAGCGGTCGTACCGTTAGGAGTGCAACGAACTCAATCGAACTAAGATACCACCAAAAAAGCGGTAAATATTGGGAATCAATGGAGCAGAATGAAGCAATCAAAGACATAATACAACATTTGTGCTAGAAAGGAGATAATTGAATCCACCAGAAAAGCATGGAGAAGGATAAAGACAGTAAATGTTGGAGATTTCTAGAGCAGAACGGAAGCCATCAAAATTACAACACAAACCGACATTGGTGCTGGTAAGTGGATGATTTAATCCAACAGAAAACGTGGAGAAGGATAAAACAGTTATGGTGCATTCGACTGACTCTATTCCGTCTACTCCAGAATAAGAATAAAATTTCAAGTTTGTCTCCTCATTCGCATAGCAGTAAAATATTTAGTTACAAGTAATCACTTGGGCAAAACATATAACTCAATTGTGTTTTTCTTTTAACTTGGCAGGAATTGTGGCCAATAAGATTGAACAAAGTTTTTATTTTGTTTATTCCTATTACGGAATGGAGTCATCGAACATGCTCTTAACATTGTGGATTTTCTTGAGCAGAACAAGGCGATCGAAGACACATTTCAACCCGACATTAGTGCTGGTAAGGCGATAACTTTATTAACATAAAATTCATTTTTGCAAAGTCTCCAAACTCGAAAAGGCCGAAACTGGCAATTGTGCAACGCTAATACTGTACTAAAGTTGGCTCTTAATCCCCGATTAATAGATTCATCTATTGTCTAAAAAACTGTAATTTCTTATTCCGTGGAGGAATTTCGAACAATCCTGTGTGCAACAGGTTATTTAAATGTGTTATGAAAAGAGAGAACAATGGCACAAGTTACTGTCTCTCTAAATGGGCCAACCAAGGTGACCTCAATCTTGGAATTTATAGCTCCGGAGATCGAATTAATATGTTTCTGATTGCTCAATAGGCGTCCCAGCATGCAACGCGCGAATTTAGCAGACTGTTCCAACTCTTAACCAGAGGTCTTCGGTCATCGAGCCAATGTAGGCTCATCTGCCGTCTCTTTTCTTTCTTCTGTCTTCTCTTTTCTTTCTTCTGTGCCAGCGTAGCGCATCGCATCGCAACGCGGAAAAATTACGTCTTACATGCCCGAATAACAAAGAATCAAATTTAGTTCTCTGCTCTTGCTGCGAGAGAAAGTATCTTATTGTTTTCAAAATATTGCCTAGAAAAAAGTATCAATTGACAATAAATGAACGATTATAGGACTTTTTGCCTTCCTGAAAACTATATCCCAAATATAAAATGACTTATTTTGCTGTTAGATAAAACTTTGTATATAAAATTGGTTAAACAAGTATTTGTGGTCTGAATATGTTCATTTGATTGAACAAGTTTCTTCAATCATTTTCAAGTACAAAGTTTTATTTTTTACTTAATGATCAGTATCTTTTATTTATTGAATAATTTGTTGCCATTCGTTGGTAAACTGAACTTGGCAGATGATTCTATGATGAATTCATTTTTTTATTTAGCAACGAAAGAGAACTAAAAAAATCAATACATTGCCTAATAAAGGTCCCAGCACAAAAAACATTAGTATATCTGCCAATTTCCTGTCAAACCAACGGCGTGTCTTTTTGTTAGGTTTCAAGGCCCTTTCTCGACTATCAGTCTAGCAACAAACGGACGGGCTGTGCGCATTGGTACAGCAACTTCCTATAGCACTAAAAAACTAAACATAATCGAAGGGATAAACTCAAGTATGTTTGGTTATCGTAATCACCAAACATTTTTTGTTCCATTTTGTTCCGTTACCGAAATAATGGAACACAAGGGAACAATTAAGTTCAATTCATTCGATTTCCGAACGTTCGATTGCCCCTCCCACTTATTTAACGCCACTAAAGCTACTATCAGTTGTGTCCGCATGTCTATTTGCCATATAACAAACTGAACCAAGCATATACTTGTGTCATAATTTTTTTTTACATTGAGCAACACGGGGAAATAAATCGGAGATTAAGAGCCAACTTTAGCACAGTATTAGTTGCACAATTGCCAGTTTTTGGCCTTTTCGAGTTTGGAGACTTCGCAAAAATTCAGCACATTTCCTCCCCGGTAGTGCCTCACAAATACTCCAGAACAAATAAAACTGTACTGTTAACAGCACATCAGATATTTCCCACCAAACAAGCGACGTGTCCTTTAGTAAGGTTTTGTTCCCCTCTGCCAATTATCAGACTAGTCTCAAAAGGACTGCATTGTTTTTAATTTCATTCTTTCATCAACTTGAAAGCATTATAGTGGAAGAACAAATCACTTATAAACTTTGGTTATCGTTCATCGAGAATATTTAGAAACTCAAAAAATGGAATTGATACTTCATCATATCACCCAGTCATTAATCTGTGGCCTGCAAATATTTCTCGGCAGCAGTATGAGCTTTGCATTCCTTCTACTTTTACTGCGGTTCCGAGATTTACGAACAATAACCAATCTTCTAATGTCGCAAGTGGCCTTGACAAACCTGCTCAACTTAACAGTTGGTGTATCGATATTCATCGATTACGAGATATTAGAACTGCATCAACTAGAAAACAAACTCTCGGCGTCCATGTTTCTTTTCTGTGAACGATATTTCACCCTTGTGAATTCCTTGGTAATGGCGCTTGTTGTTGTGGATCGCTTTATGGCCATTCAGTTTGACATGAAGTACACTACAGGATGGAGAACTAAAAAAAGGGTCATTTGTTCCATTGTTTTCTGCTGGTTATCGTTACTAGTCATAATCCTTTTGGATTTAACAATAAATAACCCAAATCTGGGAAAAGTGCCAGTGTGGAAATACAAACTTGCCACATCGAACACAATCTACTTTGACAGTGTAAAGGCCGTCTTTCCTATAACGTTTATGGTTTTGACAATACTTACCTGGCGATCACTGAAAAACAGAAAAAATGCCGTCAAACGTCTTGGAGGCAGAAAAAATGTGCTGATTGAAAACGACGAGATGAAAGCCGCAAGAACCGTTGCAATAGTTGCGGCTTTTTACAGTTGCTGCACTGGACTTTCGATCCTGTTTCAACAGTTGAGCAAGAACGAACTTTACAAGAAACGAAACCACGAGTTTCGTTGGTTTTACTTTTTGAGCCAAATCTTTCTGACGCTTCCCAGCAGTCTTAACTTGTTCATAACTTGGGGAAGAACAAAACGTCTTCGTCGCGCTCTAACGCAGCTGTTCAATGACCCTTGCGGAACAAACAGGTTAATAGAATTTCAGCAGCACCCGCCGATCAATCTCGCCCCTCGCCCAACTATAAACGAAAGGAAAATCACAAGATCATCTGAGTCTATTCAAAAAGACGACTGCGGAGTCACTCGATACCTCTACCATAAAAAGTGCGGCTGTTCTGAGGAAGATATTACGAGAGTAGCTGAATCAGTTTTGGAATGTAGTAGCGACACGAGTTTTTCGCATCCCAAACAAATCGACAGCAACATAGATTCCGCCTCTACGAATGAACGCACGTTCGAAACAATACTTTAACCTTTGAAAGAATATTTCAAGATCACAACAACATTCAAACAGTTGATGTTCACAACCCTAATGTGAAACACACAGCTCCTAAAATGTTAAAGAGTCCGCTCTCAACGCTGCGAGAGATCTGACTCATTGAACGCTAAACACCAAGAGGCAGGAAACGAAAAGAAGGACTCAGATAAAAAGTCAATTCGATCTAAGAGTGAAGAGGGTATGAACAAGCTTATCGAAATTAAAAAATTCGACAAAAAAAAAGGTTATAGAACAGATTCGTACCAATTGCAATTGCTGTACTGATCAAAAACCTGGTCAGTTTCATCCCAATTTTAATCGGACATATAGGATAGATAGATAGATAGATGGATAGATAGATAGATAGATAGATACTTTTTTGAGTTTTAAAAACTTTACAGCTGTGTGGCTGAATTGTGTTAAAACTTTACAAAATTCTAAATTCTAATATGGTTAAGCTAAAACGTCGAAATATTGTAAAAAAAAACAAGGCAAAAAGGATACACGAGACTAACATAGCTTCTGCTACAAAACAATACAACAACAAATCCTTTTATTTCCCCTTGATTTATACAGTAGATATTAGTAATTACTCGCATTAAAAGAATAGAGGG
>JAOBRG010059006.1:0-12887 GCA_027574985.1 Umimayanthus nakama | reverse complement strand
GCGATCGTAAGCGATCCTACGCTTCAGTGATTCGAGCGATCTGGCGATCGTAAGCGATCCTACGCTTCAGTGATTCCAGCGATCCGGCGATCGTTAGCGATCCTACGCTTCAGTGATTCCAGCGATCCGGCGATCGTAAACGATCCTACGCTTCAGTGATTCCAGCGATCCGGCGATCGTAAGCGATCCTACGCTTCAGTGATTCGAGCGATCTGGCGATCGTAAGCGATCCTACGCTTCAGTGATTCCGGCGATCATGGGCGATCCTACGCTTCAGTGATTCCAGCGATCCGGCGATCGCGGGTGGTCATGTGGAAACAAGGCTTAAGTCCACTATCCTGAGTTTTCGAACGAGTCAGTGGCAGAAAAATCTGCTTGCTCTTTTGCCATAAGGTTTTTATCCTTTGTGTGTCCACCAGAGTTTTGTGCCACAAACTCGTTGGGAGGGTTTAACTCGTTTTGAACCAGGTCGTTCGACTGTACTGATCGCTCAGGATATCTATAGAACCTAGCGAAATTTTTTAGCAAAAGAGAGCTTCTTTAAAACGGGCCTCGACACTTCCGGTAGCGCGGATTGTTGTTTCTAGCGAAGCGATTAGCGATATTTTTAAGATTGGCTTCCTGTGATCATGTTAGCTAGTTAATTAGTTAATAATATCATGATCGAAGGTCTCGGGACAAGTTTCTTGTGATAAACTAATATTGGTAAATGCAGCAAACCCCTTTGTAAATAAAGGCTTAAATTTATTCATCTGTAGGCCGTAGCGAGGGTCAGTTTTCCAGGTTGTATCCGGAGGTTCACCGTTGATGATGCCGCAATTGTGGATCCACCGACACAAGAATCAAAGCTCTTGGGATGTTATCGCGATGAGGAGAAAGGAGTTTCTTTTGGCAAGAAAGGAGGCTACCTTATCATAGGTAACGTAAAAATAATACTTACAGCAAGCGTTTTTTTCAATGTTTGATTTTTTCGTAGGAAAAGTATTCAGGCTTCGTACGGGCCCTGGAAATCATTGAAAACCCTGGAAATTTTTGAAGCCCTTCAAATCCCTGGAAACCCCTGGAAAAGCCCTAGAGTTTTTTTAATAAGCTTTGGAAAATCTCGCAGAACTTTATTGAAAAAATAAGTTTGCAGAATGGTGCGTAATTCATTACAAGTAAAAATCGAGTACAAACCATTTCTTAGTATTGAAGTGATTCATTCGGGGTATATTCTTGCTTTACAATGATTGCATTAACCATTTTTAACTTTCAAAAATTTTGTCTTGAACAATTCATTGTGAACGTTATTTTCTTTCTGGGCTTCAAGAGCCCTGGAAAAAAACGGTAAAACAGCCCTGGAAACGCTGGATTTTTGAATTTCTGAAGATGTACGAACCCTGAGTATTGTTGTTGCTGTTGAAAAGGGAAAGGAAACTCTTTTATCAAGGTGGAAGGCTACAGTGCCTTGTCATAGGTAACATAAAAAGAACTCTTACAGTTAAGGCTTTATTCAGTGATTGATCCTTTCTTCGGATCGTCGCAATAATACCGTTAGTAATTGTAATACTTTTATAGTTATAAATAGTCACAACAGTAACAAAATGAAGAAAAGGAACATGACAGTGATAACGCTTATGATGGTAGTTTAGCGAGAAGCTTTTGGAAAAGGAATTAGGATCAAGCTTTTATTTTTTTAATCCGCTTTTGTTGTAAATAGAGAACTGTGTGTAATTCAAACATTGTACTAGGAATTTAGGTTTTATAAATAAGTAATTCACAGATATCATTGTAGTATAAATTAGGTAGATACTTGGATGGCTTCCTTTTTAAGTAATTGTTAATTAGGTGTCCCCTATTAGTGAAGGGTTTACCCTCTGCTAGACATACTTGACACGTTAATAAAGTTATTATTATTATTATTATTATTGTTGTTATTATTATTGTTGTTGTTGTTGTTATTATTATTATTATTATTACTATTATTATTATTATTATTATTAAGATTTTAAAACGGGATTAAGAATCGGAGTCTGAGGCATGTGAAGGGCGACCGAAAAAGTATCTTAGTTTTCTTGCTTTGCGGACCGTAGCGTTGAAGATTTGAAATTATGGCATTATAACTGCTAGCAGGTGCTTAACCATTCTGAGAATCTGGGATTTTGTTTGCAGGGTGATTATTTTCAGCAGGGCTTTCTGCCTCTTGTTCAGCAGTGGCCTTGGTGTTGGTAACAAGTATTTTCTTTGCAGATACTAAACTTGCCATCGGAAAGGACTTTGCAGCAACCTTAAAAGTGAGACCCAGCAGTAAGAATGGTGTAATCCTGTCTATATGGAAGGACAATGACTACCTTCACTTGGAATTGGTAAACGGCAAGGTGGGTTCTAAATAATAGGGCTAATAGCGCACTTGCATGAACACTTTCATACAGTCGTCATTTTAGGCCCAATTTCGTTGATTTTAGAAGGGCAAAATAGAGACGAGGGGGGTACGGTAGGGAGCTAGTGCTAGAGGACTGTTATTAATATTGCTTTATTGGTTACTGGGGTTTAACTCTTGTTGGAAACCTGTATGTGTGTGGGGAAGGGAATAAAACGGCCAAGATCGGGCATTTGGAGGGGCTAACGACAAGGGCCCAGTGGGTTAACTCTAACCAGGAGATAAAGTTTTAATCTTTAGTTGGGTTTACTTCTCTTAAGATTGATTTTGGCTGCCCTTTCTAGTTTACGTAAATTTGTTCCCATGGAGCTTAGTTCAATAATAATTTGATAGACCGGACGTGTTTGTTGATAAAGGAGTTTCGTCTAACCAATAGCCACATGTAACTCACTATCGAGCAACCGGGTGCAGGGAGTTAAAAGGTAGTATTACCCAGCACTCCATCAAGTGGTTCTTGATTGTAGACAAAGTTAACTTAGATGAAACGTTTGGAGAGTCAGTGGTTTACAATATCTGCAAAATGACTAGCGTCTTCAATACAAATGCTAACAAGTTAGTTTGCAAAAGGATTTGTAAATTCTGGGACAGTCTCCTTTGCCATTCCCTGATTTCTCTTCCGCTAAAGGATACCTCGATTTGGTGGTGATTAGTTGCATTGGTAAAAGTCAAAAAGAGTGATGAAGAATGTGTGCGCATTTCACTGTCTTCAATTTCCTGACGCGTAGAGCGACCTTGACAATATCTGTTATCATACAATTTTAGTAAAGTCGGGGACAACTATATTGTAATTCCAATTTGTCACAGATGGCACTTCGTGTAAACAACGGAAACGGAGACATTTCTTTAGAGTATGCTCCAGAAAACAGCGCAACTCTGTGTGATGGAAGGACGCACAGTGTGGCTATTGAAAAGAAAGGAATTGTAATTAGCCTTGATGTTGATGGAACCCTTCAAGTAAAGACTGGGCCGGAAGGTGCCACTTCAGCTGACACATTTGGTGCTCCATTCTATGTCGGTGGTTTGCCAGGTACTACCATTTAGTGCATGTTTCTTGTTGTTCTGTTAGTATGCACGATTCACTAACGCACAAAAATAAACAAAGCTCCTTGCCTTTCTACTCTACTGAACTCTCATAAAAGAACAGATGTTTGGGGAGTTCAGGCTGATTTTGTTTTTACACATCAGGTCTTTTCTGGAATCAGCCTTGAAATGTTCCTAAGGTGTTCTTAAAACTGTTTCTTTAAATTTAATACAGTACTGTATACAATGTCAACTGATGAAATCACTGTGTAAACGCAATATTTCGTTTAACTGATGGATGGAACTAGCATTACAATTGGGGAAAATTAGCAGTTCTACGGATAAACATGACTTCTACGTGCTAATTACCCCTGGCCAGTAAAAAGGCTATTATTCTTATGTTTCTTGTTGTTGTTCTGTTAGTATGCACGATTCACAATCACCGTTCCACTCTACAGGAACTACTACAACAACTTGTTGAAAAGGAAATACTAAACGAGACCAAAATGCTAAGGAATTACCTGCAGTTGAAAAAAGGATTTACACAACCTTTAAAATCCTGGAATTTGCAAAGGAAAATTCTAGGCCCTGAATTTTTTCTAAACGTTACTGGAAAAGTCATTGACTTTCGCATCCAGTTAACAGTAGCAAGCGTGTGAAGAATCAAAAACCGCCATTTGGCAGCACTCTTATTGAAAACAGGACTGGAAGCGTTTCCATTGATTTAGCAACACGTGTATACTTCTGACGATGGGGCACACACGCATTTTTTAAGCTTGTGTGTGGTTTCTTGATTGGTTGGGTCGACTAGTAGCTGCTAGAAGCGGCTCTCTGATTGGCTAACTGACCAGTAGCTGCTAGTAGCGGCTCTCTGATTCGCTAAATGAACATTAACCACAATAATAAGCAATACCTTAAAACAATACACAATCAAACAAACGGAAAAGAGCTACCTTGTAGAACGATTACAATAAGATCAAATCAAGACAACAGAGCTACGTCCTAACTGAAGCTACCAACTTTCATTTTCTGTCCAACCTGACACAAGTTTACACTTGGTTTTATTGTTCGTTTTACAGATGGACTGGCCCAGAAAGGAATCACCACCACTGGAAAGTTTGTTGGGTGCATTCGCGATCTTGTGATGAAAACCAAACCCAGGAGTCTCTTCCCAGCCGAGGAAAGAGTTGGCGATGTAACTGTCAGCTGCCCCAAGGAATTTGAAGAACCGTAGTGAGCACGCGTTCACTTGCGGCCTCTTCATGTTTTAGTTTTGCTTTACAAATTAACTCGCAGAGTTTTTAACTGCTTAGACCTTTTATCTAGTATCCTTAATCAGATGTGCTTTTACACAGTATGAAAAACAATAAAGAAGATTCTTGCAAACGTTTGTTGAGATAGTTGGCCAATCCATTCAATGTCAACACGTCGAATGCGGCAATTTTGTTCATTATAGTAACCCTTTCCTTGATCAAATTCTTCAAACTCTTGAAGCATGAAAAAAAAAACATGTATAACATAATAGAAAAAATCTACAAGATAGAAACTCCCCCACCCCCATCCCTCCCCTTCACTTTTCTAATGGTCCGCCCCTTACTAGAACTGCGACATTGCTTAAAATTGAGACTTGTACTCAGAAAAAATTTCAAGAAAAAAAAGAGTAGTTTAAATTGCCAAAGAAAGCTCGAAGGGTGGGCATGACGGGTCTCAAACGAAGGACCTCGTAAACAGAAATCACTATCACTACGCAAACCCATTCTTTCGCTGCCAACACTCCACATTTTATGCTGCGAGCGATAGCTCGCAGCATCCCAATCCTGTTCTTAGCCGAGATGCGAGTGTCACGATGTAAAGATGATTTTGAGCCCCAAGTGCTTTTGTCCTGCGGCAAAATTGCTTGCTGTGCAATGGCGCTCGCAACCCCGTCCGCTTGAGAATGTACTTGAATGCTTTGGAAAATCAAGTTGTTCCAGATTCGGAGATGAATTCTCTTAACTTTTTACCCGATAATGTGTCGTATGCGAAGTTGACTTCGAATCGAACAGTTCACGAACTTCAAGTTCACTGCTAAGGCCAAGCAAAAACCCAAACGTAGCAATAGTGGTTTGAAATTGTGATGTACCTGAAATGGTGGAGCCAGCAACGTGGCAAACTAAAGAAATACTCACCAAGGCAAAACAAAAGCCCATGCAAGGAGGCAAATCAAATACCAAAACTACGGCCGATGAGGCAAACAGCTCTTTAAGCTCTGAACACAAACATTTTTGACCAAGAGATATGAATATACATCGCACTTTCGGTGTTTTGAGATGATAAAATAAGTTATCTGACCGTTAGTTAAAATTGTTGGCACTTCAAACTTGAAAAATGATAATTGTAAAATTAACTTTTCATTCTTACGCGGTATACGCTGGTCGCTTCCTTTGAGCGAATTAAAGGGGAGCTCAGTCCAATATTAAGTTTCTCAGTTAGATCTTTTGTTTTTAATAACCTTGCCTTCAGAGAACTCTCCTAGCAGAGAAATGAAATAATACTCGCAATCTCCACTACAGGCCACATCTTCAAATTGCTCGCAGCACTCCCTTTTTGATAAAAACCGCTAGTTTGTATGTTTATCCAAAATTCTTACAAAAGTAACCCTGACCCAACCCTAAGTCTTACTAACCACAGATAACCATCATCAACCATCAATAGCCCTATGATGTGAAGTACGAATAAAAAATGAGCATTGACAGTCCGCCATCTTGTCTGAACAATAGGCGTTAAAATATATTAGCCTGGCGTGGTAACTCGGAGGGCCTTGCTTGCCCTAGGCTTTCGCAGCGGGCGATTTGTTTTTCTACGCCCACTTCAAGATGGCGTACGCTTACTAGAACCGTAACATTGTTCAAACTGAGACTCGTACTTAGAAAAATTTTAAGAAAAAATTGGAGTTAAAATTGCATAAGAAAAGTGGGCGTGACGAGTCTCGAACGTAGGACCTCATGAACAAGAGGCACTAATCACTACCACTCCACTAACCCATCATTCCCTGCCAGCACTCCACATTTTTTGTGTGTCTATCTAAAGTTCTTACAGAAGTAACCCTGACCCAACCCTAACCTCAACTGAACTAACCATAGATAGCCATAAACAACCATCAATAGCCCTATGGTATGAATTTACGAATAATAAATAAGCTGTGACAGTCCGACATCTTGAAGTTGGCGTAAAAAATAAGTTCGCCCGCAGCGGCTCAACGAGAAGGATTCTTGAGAAGATGCTCAACGCATTTCATGACATGGTAAATATTACTCGGCCCTAAGGTAGCCGAGTTGAGGTTTCGTCTCCGGTTTTATTTTTTTTGGTAGCGCCTAGGGTGATGCGCATACATCGCGGTACGCCAGAAACAATGATGATAAAGATGAGCCCAATAACTGAACCATTCAAAACTTGATTCTACGAAGGGAACACTGGGTTGGTTTAGCGATTCAATTTGCTTTCACGTTGTGCCGACGCGCTACGAACTTGACTAGATAGTATCGGGAAATATATGTAAAAGGGAGATTGAAATGTACGCTGTTTTTGAGTCAATTAAAAAAACAGTTAGGGTAAGGTTTGGGCCGAAACTGGTGGGTTTTTTTTTTGTTTGAGCCGCTTGTTTATATAAATAACAGTTGCGAGTTAATCCCTTTTCGACATGTGGGACTCGCGCAGTTTCCAAGATTGATTCAATCCTTGGTTTTAGACTTTGCTCTTTGCCGCCCTTGAGGAGGCGCTGTAAGCCAGAATTGTGGTTGCTCAAATGACTTGTCTCGCTCTAAGAACAAAGGCAATTCACTAGTTACTATACGAATACTTCTATCAGTTGTTTACGTGAGAACGTTTCGTCCTGACTTAATCCTTGCAGAGCTTCAATTCGGGCAAGTGTTCGTCATTGTGTCTCAAGAAAAGCAGTAAAGCTCTACTCTCAGAACGAGACAACAGTAACAAACTACCACTAGCCTCCCCTGCAGGCTACTCCAGTTGGTATTTTTGGCAACAAATACGAGCAGCGAAGCTGCGAGTTCGAGGGGCCGAAGTTCCCGTGCGAGTCGGCGAGCGAAGCGAGGCGGGAACGGGGGCCTGAAGCCGAGGAAAAAGAAAACTCCCTCTCTCTCTTTTTCTTATTTCTCGATCTCACCCATGAGTGTTCCGCCCAGTACCCGACGCCATTCTTCCCTCACCCTCATTAACCTAAGTTGACCCTATTTACCATCACTCAGCATGCCCAATCAAATTTCCGGATAGAATTACTGCTTAGTCCTGCGGAGGAGACTAAGCTACCACTATAAAACAATACTGATGCCATTGTACGTTTGTTTACGGATGGTCAGGTTTAGAATTTAGGTTTTAGTTGCTTATATTGTGTTTTTTTTCCAACGCGATCTTTTGTTCTGATGTTTGGTAAAACTTTGAATTGATTCTTGGGTTTGTAAAATTAACTTTTAAGACAGCAAATAATGGGATTTATGTTTTACTAGAGTGTGGCTTAACAGTTTAACTCAATTTAAGCAAATTTCGTGATTGGAAAAGTTAAGTTGTTATTCTGCTTATCGCTTTACTGTCGTGCATGTATCATTGAAAAGAAGCCCATCTCGAAAAGTAACCCATCTAAGCTCAGAAAGAAGTTTAAAACTATGGATGCAATGACTAAAGTACACATACACCAAACAGCCCACCGAGGGTCACAGCTTTTTATTCTAATAATGCCTTGACATTTGTGCCAGCCGAGCAACGCTTTTCTAAGAGTCGCCCTCTACTCTGAGAACGAAAGATCCCATTGGATAAAAACACAATATAAATAACCAAAATCTTAACACTAAAACTGACCAACCGTTAAGAAGCACACAATAGCTTATTGTTAAAAAGTGTAAATTATTGTTACCGTTATTGTTTATTGACCAATGGAATACTTCGTTCTCAGAGTAGAGCCTTACTGTTTTCTAACAAGGTAACTGTCGCGGACTTTTAATGATCATCATCAAAAGGTACTGTTTTTTACCAATCAGAAGTTATTATTTCTATAACCCTTCAGTCGATTTTGTTGATTTTTTAAAAATATCAAGGACGCCCCAAGAAGAATGGCAAATACATATTTTTTATTCGACCATATCTGCGTCTCGTAATTAATTGCTTGTGTTACGCTACGGACACAAACTAGTCACCGTTTCCCTTGTAATAGGCCAGTTAAAAAGAGTCCTAGCAATATTGGCAACTTTTACGCTTAGTAGTTGGGCGAAAATAACGTCACTCGTGTAATGAAGTTCGAAATATTCAAAATCAACAAAATTCACTAAAGGGTTGTAGACATTTGAATGGATCATATTAAAGTCTAATTATAAAATCCCTGCCGTACTTTATTTCTTTGGCATCTTTAATTGTGTAACTATTAACATTTTGTCTAATTGGCTTATATCTAACTTGAGCTATAGAGCATGGCGTAGTAAGTTGGTAGTTGAAAAGTTCAAATTTCTTAGTGAATGGTTGGTCAGCCATTTAACTTAAATCTAGAAATTCTAAACATCATAATTGAATTTTCATTAGAGATGTATTGTGCTGTTCTCTTACGATTTGTGAACTCGTGTGGATTCTACTCTTTTATGCTAACGAGGGAAACAGTGGCTTAAGCACGCCCAACGGACTTTGAGCGTAGGCGCTCAGCCATGCTAGCTTGCTTCCTTCCTTCCGCTGCCATTCTGCTCATGTCAGGGAAAGGAATCGACCAGCCCTCAGTCAGAGCGTCCTGACACGTTTTGATGGATCCCTCGCACCATCCTCGGAAAGGGTGAAATGCCTCGTTCACCAAGAATATATCTTCTCCAGCGAATGGTCGCTTTGCCCACTCGGCGATCTGCTTCATTGTAAAATGAGTACCGGGCTTTTGGAAATGCCTGAAGGCCAGAAAAGAACTTGGTAATAGTGGCCGGTGGAAATTCTTGAATTCAGTGGAGGAACTCAGATAAACTTAGTTCTTAACAAATGCTTAAGTCAATTTTGAAATACAGTTATTTCAAAAACAGTTGTCATAGTCAATAGTCGATACTGGAAACAAAAGAAACTCTTGGGTTCAACATTAATATATGTAAGACTTTGCCTAATAAAGAGTGCAGTCTCCCTTAAGTTATGCCTTGGCCATATATTACTTGGGCACTACAGTTCAATAAAACGTTCCGATACATCGACGATCTTTTGTGTGTCAACAACGACAACAAACACATCAACGAGATCTACCCGTCGGAGTTAATACTGAAGAACACCACTACTACACCTTCGGAAACATCTTACCTTGATACTACCATCAACATTGGAGAGGGAAATGGGAATGTAAGAATCAGCGTTTACGACAAAAGGGAAGACTTCAACTTCAAGATTGTGAACTTTCCGTACCTGGACAGTAACATACCGCGGAATCCTGCGTACGGCGTATACATATCTCAACTGGTGAGGTGTGCAAGAATTTGTAGCAGAAAAGAAGACTTCATATACAGACACCAGCGTCTGACTTTGAAGCTACAACAACAAGGCTACAAGTATCAACAACTCATGAAGTCGTTCAAAAAGTTCTACAGACGTCACACAGACGAGTTAAAGAAGTTTGGAGCAACGCTGATGGAACTACGATCATCACCTGTTTGAAAAGTTGTTAACGGTTATAACGGTTATTTTCCTTACCTGTACTAACGTTTGTTCAGTAACTGTGCTCACATGGTGGGTGGCTCCTCCTAAAATGGTCTACAATTGGTGTAGGATTTAATGGAGCCGAAACCAATTGTAGAATTGCACACGTTTTAGGTATCCTACTGATGAACAGTTACCTTATTTTGTAGATGTAAATTTTATCTAAACGTATTTTTTTTCTACCATGGGAATACAAAAAAATTTGTTCTTTTTCTTGTATATGCGAACTATGCTACTACTTCCTATCCAATGGGAAGACTAAAATATTTTTCAGAAGAACTGGTCAGCGGTATCACATGGAATCATTTTCTTGGTACCGAATTCGTGTTGAACTCGACGTGTGTTCTGCGGGTGAGTGACCCCATGATTTATTTATTTCGCACTTTTCAGTTATTAAGGGGTTTTTTGCACCTGTTGTCATATTGGTTTCCATGGCAACGATAGTCAAATTAATGACGTCACAAGCGGCCGCCATCTTGGATTTTTAAATTTTCATATTTTGTTCATATTTGAATTTAGTACTTCAAAAAGACAAGAAAACAGCAGAAAATAGCATATGAAATCCAGAAAATGATTAGAATCCTTTGTGAAGTTGTCAGTAATTAGTAAGTTTTTAGCGAAATTCTAAGATTTCACAGTCAAGACACTCGTTGCGTGACTTAATAAGATGATGTCATCCGTTTTGACGTCACTCCATTAGCATCAAAAGATTTATTAAGAAACAAAAAACAGTTGTACCAAAGCTTTTGGTAGCGACAAAAATCTAAAGAAAAAAAGGGAGGGGGATTCAATTTTATATCTCCCACCTTTCGAGGCTTCTAGGGTTAAAAGCACCGCGCTCAGGTCAATCTAGCTTGCCTTTGACAGAGTGCGTTCTCCAAAGGCTTCGCACATTTGTGGATGCTGTATCAGAAGATGATCGGGATTCTTCGGTCGTTTTTTCCGCTCTGTGCGCATTTGAAGTTTGTTGCTGTATCGTAAATCCCCTTGTGAAATACAACCGTACCTCGCAACTGCTGCATACAATAAATTCCAACGAGTCCCTGGCTCTTTACATCCCCAAAGTGGTTGATTTAGAGCGTACACATCCTGATGTGCATGCAGCCTTCACCAAGGAACTCTTCCCAGTGTGGAGATTTGGGGGTGCAAGGACTGGCATTCATAGCACGTTTACCTGTCTTTACTTCGAGCCAGTTCGATTGGCAGGCGTTAAGTCTACTGGGGATTTGACGCATGGCCGAGGACTTGATGAAAGCTTGCGCTTGCTGTTTTTGTTGTCTAGGCCTATTCGTACCGAAATCAGTCAGTCCATGTTTGAGTTTGCTAGATTTACCAAAACTGCGGGAGATGAGCATCGTGATCTGGCGGACATCCAGAAACTGCTTGAAGTGCTTGTAGAACGAGGCCCCTTTCGCAAGACAACAGAACCGCTCGTAGGCCTATCATCGGAGTGTTGGAGGTGATTTGGCAAGTGCAGATGATGGAAAGATTGTAGGAGACGCCCTTCTTACCTCAATGGTCGGTCATTCGGTTGGTTGGGAAAAAAATTTTCCAGAAAAATCTAGTGAAAACTTTGGCCTCTTTGACTTATGCAAAAACCGCTGGTGGTGAGCGTACTGATATGAACCTACAGTATTTATATCAGCAATTTCTTGTTAATGGTGTTGGTGGAATATCGCTTTGCGAGCTACTACAATACGAGCTTTGCTGTTTGCCAGCATCTCTGTTCATCTCAAAATGCGAACTGTTTTTCCAAATGCGAAAGTTTTCCTGGCAAATGACGAAAACAAGAAAGCCCCAATTGACTTACTGGTTCAATAGGAGGTGATCAGCATTGAACACGCTGACTACAAAATTTGCATGAAAACAATTGGCTTTTCCAGCTGATGGTGCATTATGCAAATGTTGAAGACTGTAACCCGTGCATGATTACAGCAAAGAATACGGTTTGCATCACAACCCTTAAGAAGAAGCTGGATCCATTTCTGTCGGAGGACCTTTTAATCCTGCATGCCATCATCATCAACATGGGTGCAGTACCACTTCAGGACTCCAACGGAATCGGCAAAGTTACAATACTGAAGAAGTTTGCTGCGCTTAAAAACTCCACAACTTTTTTTTGTCTCCGTTTTTATCCAAAAAAGATATGGAAAGAGACGAGAAAGGGTCCTATTTAAAATCCATGGCTTTTCAACAACTCAAAACCTGAATGCTTCCACGGTGTAGAAATTCCAAGTCAAGGTGCAGATTTTTCAGTGTATGTCGCCCCAGATAAGCTCCCACCAACAACAGGCGCTGACTTATTCCAAAGCAACAGGACATATCAGCAGGTCCAGGCGTGGCGCGGAAATGAACTTCCTCCTGTGGGCTTGGGTTGGGCAAATTCACCAAATGGCCTTGTTCTCATAAGAATGGATCAGCCAGCAACGCCGGAGCAACAGCTAAAAACCATCAGGTGCAACTGCACTGGTAGGTGTGGCAAATGGAGCTGCACATGTGGTAGAGTGGATTATGGTGCACGCGCCTGCCTGCGATTACTGTAAAAGCAGTTCCTGTTTAATTGCTCCACAAGTAGACAACGGTGCGTCTGATAATGATAAAGATGGTGTTGAACAATTGTTTTGTGAGAAAACGCCGAAAGAAAGTTAACTTTTTATATCATTTATTCGTAACGACCGAAGTTTGCTTTGTTTTAGATAGGCATTGAATGTTCACATAGTGTGACCTTGTATTTAAAACTTCATAAACG
>JAOBRG010058895.1:5409-21530 GCA_027574985.1 Umimayanthus nakama | reverse complement strand
TAAAATTATCACTACCTGTTTCCACTCTTTGTCGCCAACCCTTTTACCTTTGTATTTTTAGCTTATCAACTTTTAAACTTAAAAGTATTTTCATTTAACAATAATTCTACGAGACCGCACTGAATATTAGCTGATAAATAACAGATGAGCACGGAGCGCGGTCGAGTAGAATAATTGTTTTATTAGATACAGTTATATTAAATACAACAACAAATTTTTTTCACCGGCAATTATTTGTTTGAAAATAAATTGTGTCTGAAGAAGCCGCCGAATCAAAAATAGCTTCCGTTTCTGTTGAATCAAATGTCACATGACAGCCTCATAACGATGCGTTTTCCATGTATAGTCAATTAATAAAATATGAGCTGATAACCGGTGACCACCGAACCAATCAAGTTGCTTGAAATCGAATAACCATTGGACTGTATTTAATAATTCATTATAACGAACTGACTTAAGTTTTAGTTTGTGTCGACTAGATCTTAGCTAAATCCAGACTAAACAAATTGTGCAACTTGTATTACTGAAATTCCGAAAGCAACGACCCCCTGAAACTAACGTCAATTTTCAGAGGCTGCTAACGGAAACGCAAAAGCTACAACTTCCCGATAGTAAAGACCCCCGTTTTAATGTAAACGAAAACGCTCTAAATGCTCTTTAATCAACAATTAGTGATTGCCTGTTGATTCTAGTGCAAAAACAGCAAACAATAACATTTTTATTTAAAGAGAACCACAAAAAATTTGCCATCGTAAAAGGCTTCAAAAGAGTGGGCAAAAGGCTCCAAGAGACGATCTCGCCGAACTAAAAATTAGGAGGGTGGATGACACCGTCATAATGCAATAAAGAAAACGCGACTTTCCAAAATGTTCAGCTGTGTCATGCTCATTTCTTTACGTTTACAAACAAAACTTATTATTGGGCTGCTAAAACCGAAAGTCACGACCCCCGAAAATAACGTCATCCCTGCATAAACCGAAAGTAACGAGGATCACCTCTTTCGTAATTCTACGGTATATTATATTATAACAAAATTATTGTTTTGCACTGTATTATTCTGATCTCTCTCCATAAAACCCGATCCAAGACAACGTTATATTGCTTGACGAGTCAATGCCTCCTCAGTATGTGGTCGCCTCGTTTCCTTCCCGTGGAAAACGAGTTCGTTTTTCGAGGGAGGGAAACCGCGGCGAAGGAAATAACACGGCTGCATTGGGGGCTAAACGAGTTATTAGAAACAACGCTTGTTTTTACTCTTTGTTTTGTCTCATGTGGTAAGTTAGCCCTCCATTTGCAGGACTGCAAAAATTTGACTAAGGATTCAATAAAGTTCTATTACAAGGCGTCATGATTCAATTACTACCATCTATTATGAGAATTGTTAGCGGTCTACGGGCTTTTGAGATTGGGTGATGTCAATTGTGCCGTTCTTACACGGAGTGAGAGCCGTTTTAGAACAGCAGTGAGAGAGTTTTTCCTCAAGTAAATGTTTTTTGACTGTGCAGTTACACCAAACAAGTCAGATATATTCACAATTATTGAGTTAAAACATTTGTGATCATAACTATTTTTTTCGGGGGGGGGGTTACCAAAAGGCTACATAGCGTAAGCACAGCTGATAGATATATTGTCTTAAAGTCTTTTATATCTAGAACTGCATGGACGTCACAAACTTCTTATCGGGATTTCTGCACTTCTTTCATGATCAAGCTATTTTTTCCCAAATCATGAAACAACTTTTTTAATTGACCCACTGACAAGATGAAAGAGGCAGTGGTAGTAACCTGTCTTCTTTTGTGTAATAAGGGTTTGATCAACAAGGGTTGACTTGGGTATCTTTTTCGCCTGTGGTTTTTAGTGTATGGCTGACGTTTCGAGCGTTAGCACTTCGACAGAGCAAGCTGGGGATTATTTGGAAAATCAGTGTTAAATAGTTGGTATTTAATTTATGCAGTTCGAAAAGTCAAGTTTTACATTGGTTAAAATTTGTAGCATTTAATTGGTCAAAAATATGTTTGAGGTCTACGATTTGAATGAAAATCAATCAATAAAAACCAGTTAAAGACCTACATGGATTGAAATAAAACTAAAATAGGGTACTGAGACTCCAGGTATTGAAAAAACTAAACGGGTCTTGAGAGCCGAATTCACAATCGTTTGGAATCAGGAAAGAGAAAGTCCACAGGCTTCTTTTCGAGCTAAGGTCTATGGAATTTTAAGGTCGCTGGAACTTTTGGAGAAACACTGCTTGCTGCAAAATGATCACTGAAATTAACTGAATACTAAATATATCCACAACCCAACGAATAACACGATGAATACGCTACATGTACAAATTTAACTGCAGCTACCTACACTAATCTGTATCTGCATTGGGCATGGTCCATCAAAACAGGCATCTTTAAAATTTTTGAGACAACAAAGCAAATACTTTCATAAACTTTGCCGCTAACATCAAATTCGGGAATCTTTCACATAATTGCAAAAAAGACTGTGTACCAAAAGAATCCTGGCACTAGGAAAACTAAAAGTACTGAAATGACGTACGCACCACGCATCACTCGTCGACAAAGGAGAACTTTGTTTTAGATGGTAACATTTTCTGGAACACCAAACTAGCAGCACTATAACTGATTTCTTAAAGTGTATTAATTCAGACGCAATAACAAAGAAACTTAACAGGATGCTTTATTAAGGTACATATGTTAGAGGTTGAAAATTTGTTCCTAGTTCAACGAAAGTATATTGCAGCCTTACGAACTATTACATACAAACATCTGCTTAGTGAACTACAAACTTCTTGACTGATTCCATAACTGGTGGTTATCTTTAATAGCTTATAACCATCAATTAACCCTTACATAGAAAAACAAATGTTTCAAAAACAAGCAAACTTGAACAGAGTCGAGGAGCCACCTGAAATTTCTAAGCATTTCTTTAGGCTTAAAAATCTACTAGTTGGTAAACGTATTGCTAGGTTTTGTGTCCTGCAAAGCCTTTATTCCAAAGCTATTAAAATTCCATTAGAACTTTTCAGTTTACATTACAGCATTCGTGTGCGATCAGTGAATTATGTGAGCTAATCAGTAACGGCCATGTGACACGAGGCAACTTTCTTTGCAGTTTGCAACGTAACATCATTAAACCAGTTGCGGAACAAAATTGAGCGAACAACTTTAACACTCTTCCCCGCAACGAAAAGCTGTGATGCAAGTGGCAAAAAAGTTAAACAATCTTCCGCTTGTCACAATACTGTGACGACCAGCTACGGCGTGCAACAAGTCTACGGCAATTCGCAATGCTCTACTGCCGCAAACGTCGCATAGCAAATTGCAGGAAAAAGTTACCCAGTAACACACAGGGAGACGATTTCCCACGGGCGTCGATGGAGGCTGAGCTAACATTTTGTTAAAATTATTATTTATTTACATCGAAAATATTATGTTTATCTATTTACATCCTGCAGCATTGTTAGAAGAACGATTAATGGCAAAATAATTACACATATTACTGTCCATAAAACTACAAAACTGTTAGCTCAGCCTCCATCGACGCCCGTGGGAAATCGTCTCCCAATAAACATGGCCTCTAGCTTGCTGTTTTTCAATACAGGTTTGGATTTCTGTCCTAGTTCATCCTAAAGTCTTCAGAGCAGTGCGGTTTCGTTTGGCTGCTTGTGACCTGGTGACCACTTGACGGTTCTCTTTCGTACTCAGTTTAGCATTGCCTGAGAACAATGAACAAACAGTAGACCAATCAAAACGCCTTCACTCGGGTACCAATCAAAACGCTTTCCCTTGAGAGAATTTTTAAACAAACGATTCTGTTAAAATTTGTTTGCGATTTTGTTGATTGAATTTCTGCCAAAATATTTGAGCATTTCTTGAATGATACCGAATGCCAAACCAGATACTTTTTAGCAAAAGCGTCATGTGCAAGTAACATATATTGTAAACAGCACTTGAATAATTCCAACCGGTCGTTCCAAGCCAAGGAGGTTTTAATAAGTGTTAACCCAGGATTACTACTAATCGGGCTTTGCACAATCGGGCCCTGGGCCTGGATACTGAAAATTCTATAGATTTTATGACACTTTTCAATTAAACGTCCAACTTAAACAGCAACTGGACCTAAAATAGCTTCACGTGTTATGTTTTGCTTTCCACTCATAACTGAACACGAAATCCAAAGAACTTCCAGCATCGTCTCTAGCAGTTTTGAGGTAGGTCTTCTGTGACAAGTAACACTTGAAACTTTTGCATACATACAAATACATATTTTCTGGTGGTTCAACAACAGCCATTGCAAGGATTTCCGAATACTTTCCCGGAATGTTTCCTCTAGTTCAAGGAGTTTCGAAGACCCAAGCTTGTTCCTAGGCTCTTTAAATTGATTTTTCTCTCAAACGAAAGACCCTTGTTGGCTCTGATCACCTGGTACCAAGATTTTAGGTTGTCACAAACAAATAGAAGACGTGTATGTGCGTTTGTTTTGACGAGCAAAACGTATTTTCCTCTATTTACCAGACTAAAAACTAACAAAAATCAAAACTGAATGTGCACATCCTTTTGTTTATTTTATTTGTTAGTAAACAAAAAACAAAACATTCAAAACAAAAAGTAAACAACACAAGTCAATCCAGTGCGAGGTGCTTTATAAGAGGTGGTGTGCACAGTTAAATATTGAAACTAATTGTCTGTTAACAGCCAGCGGATGTCAACTCATTAACCGGATGATTGACTTTTAAAAAGCAACTGAGACGGAAGTACAGTCGAACTGTCAGTGGTCACCATGGAAACAGCTCTTCCTTTAAAAGACGCTTTGATGGCAGTTTTAACAATTATAGAAACGCACCTATCAAGGTGAAGCAAGGTGGGAAGCATGGCAGATGTGGGGAATTTTCTCTTCTGCCGATTAAAAGGCCCAGTAGCAACATTTTGACGGTAACAATCGAATTTCCTTCGGTCTTAGAAGCGCTTAGATGACGCTACTTGGAGGATAACGTAATTTTCGGAAGGTCGTTATTTTTGGATGCCAAACTTGTAAACGTAGAGAACGAAAACGTATTTAACTTTAGAATGATTAAAATGGTTGTGCTACTTTGTATTACGTGCAATGAAGTAATTAACGAATATGAATGAAACAAAGACGTTGTGTTTTCTATATCAGTTTGCCTTGGAATCGACTGAGTTTTACGCTGAGCTTCACTAACTAATACTCACTGCTGATAAGGAAGTATGCCGTAATGTTTTCGTTTTTATTTAAGAGATCGTTACTTTCGGAGGGTGGCTACTTTGAGGGGAGGGGATGTTCTCGTTGTTACTTCGGGTTTCCTTTATCAGCCTAATATTTGACGATAGTCGGGGGGGGGTGTTGCTTTCGCAAACCTGTGGTATTTGACCATTACTTGTAGAACTTGTAGCGAGTTAAAGGGATCTTGAAAATTTCTACAAAATATTCAAATACCCCACGTCGGATTTGTACCTCCCGCATTACTTTGATAGGTGCATAACACTTGATAACTGAGCCTCGAACGATACCTAAACTCACGTTGAACGCTAATGTTGTTGTTATTGACATTGTGCGTTATTATTTGTTCTCTGTTGTTTTGGTCTCCCGGTGGACACGCTCACGCGGTTATGAATGAGTTCCACGCAGTTAGGGGTTAGTTAGGTTAGTTAAGTCAAACAACAACGTTACAGTAAAACTGGCAAACAGTGCAAACAAGACATTCTAAAATAGCTAAATACATTGTTTTAAAAAAGGCTACATAGGAAAACAGGACGACTCACCTCGCAACTCTCTGAGAACTTGATCCTAAAAAAACAGCAGAAGCAAATTGAGTTTGGCAACACATCGCCATGGGTTTACTAATTGAGTCTGCGTCGAGATAGCAACAATCAGAAGGAAAATAACTTTTCAATGTAAAGGTAAATAAGGTTTTTCCTTTTTTTGGTCGGGGCAAATTTCAGGATTTTTCCAGGTTCTTTCAAGGTCTGTCGAGCTACTCCAAGGTCTTGTTATACGGGTAAAATCGAGATATATCCCTGCCTCTAAAACACAAAAAGATCAACTTTCTTCTAGCATCCCTTTTTTGACACACTCTGATGTTCTTTAACAATAGGAAAACTACAAAAACTGTTCTATTATTATTGTCATGTAATTAGTAACAATATCTCGAACAGAAGAATGTCAGCATTCCATAATAACTTGGAACAAACTTTGGCATCCATTAATATATATATATATATATTATTCGCACTTCCCTTTTTATCTTTTTACAGGTACAGAAAAATAAAATAAAGAAACTATATTTCATTGTTGGTTGGTATGTTTAAATTGTGAAAGTAATATGAAAAGAAATATAAAGGTATATATATACGGAAATGCCTAGGGCCTAAATGAACCTAAATAAGTTTTCTAGTTAGGTCCCTAGCCAGAACATGTGTCAGATTGTAAATATGTAGCTTTAATCGAACAAACGGGCAAAATACACGCATAACACATAACATATGTACATTACAAAAAACCTCTGAAAGTATGTCTGTTTAACTGACTAATTATAATCAATCAACCAACGAATCCGTTAAAATGATACCAGATGGACTTCCGACTCAAAATTCAAAGATTTTTCCAGGTTCCTATGAAATAAAAAACCGTTCACAACGAACTGTTTAAAATAACATGTGCATCTTTTCAATACTAAGCAGTCGTTTCTACTCGATTGTTACCTGTAATGAACAAAATACTTATTTTGCGAACTTGTTTTTTCAATAGATTTTCAAGGGATTAATAAAGAAATTCCACGACTTTTCCAGGGGTTTCCAGGGTTTCAAAAAACTTTCCAGGGTTTAAAAGGATTTCCAGGGGCCGCACGAACTCTGTAAAGATACACGGATCAGAACAAAGTCGAAGCAGGTGGATATAGGAGTTACCAAGGATGGGTCTGGGGTCCTCCAGCACCAAAGACTGCACACTAACCAATTGCGCTGGGCCTGCTTTCTGTAAATATAAGTTTGATTTTCCAAGCCTGGATTTTTAACTATTGAAACTCTACGGCTTCCCAGGTCTCACTGACCCGCAGGAACCCTGAGCACACAATTTGGTGTATCTGTTGCTTACCTGTTCCTTTTTAAGGTTCTCGTCTTCCTCCAAAGCTTTTCGCAGCTTTCCTATTTCCGACTCCTTCTCTGCAAACGCTTCACCGGCATCATCCAATGTTTGTTGGAGCTCAGCAATCTGTGCATTTTGCAGCGCGATTTGGTTATTTGCTTCGTTTAACCTCGCTTGTAACTCCGTTACGAACTCTTCCAGGCTTTCCTTGTTGGTTTCCTTTGCTTGCTTTAGCTCCTGATTCAATTTGGCAACCTTTATATTTAGTTGCTGGATGACATGTTCCATCTCCTGAAAGCGAAGACAACAAAGTAAAATAATAAGAGACTTTAGCTTTCCCTTACACTTACAAAAAACGGGGAATATTTTTGCCCAAAACGTTGAAGCATCAACGAGATTGAACCATAAATCTGAGTATGCAAGGTATTTTTTAGTTCAATTTAACTTTCAAGGAGACACCCTACTTTAAGTTCAAGGAGCTGGTCAAAATCAGTAAAATTATTACACTAAGTTGTCAGGTTTTCAATTTTAAAACAAAGTGGTAAAAAAGTTAGCTTTTTCGCATTCTTCATAGCTTTTACGCAAGCAGCTACTCTTCTTTCTTGGATGCCATAATTATGCGTTTCTAATTGTGAGTTCAGGAAAGATGATTAAAGATTTTGTCTTGCGCATAGTTTTTTTAAAATTTTTCTTTGGGAAATAAGAATGTTTCTTGTTTGAGGTTTGTAGGTTACATACATCAGGGTTGCCACTATTAACTGGATGCGAAATTCAAGGACTTTTCCAGGACTTTCCAGGACCTTTACGAACAAATTCAAGGGCCTTCTGTACCAAAAAAAAACTTGTTATTTGTATGTTAAATCAAAAGTGAGCTTAACAGAATTTGCTTCTTTGCAAAAATTGAGCCACCGTTCCTGTTTTCATACATTATTACATTGAAGGTGTATAGCTCGGTTATGACAAACAGCTCAGTTTCATTATTTTTGTACAGTTTAAGCGGAAAACTTTGCCCATTCCAGGATTTTCAAGGACCACAACCCAAATTCAAGGACTTTCCAGGAACTGGAATTTTTTTTTGCCAATTCCAGGACTTTCCAGGAGGCAACCCTGATAAATAGTTACTGGTCTACAAATCTGCATTTTTGTTCTATCCTTTTCATTTTTAAAGCTCTTTATTCGCACTCTGTCTTATAAATTGTTCCAAAATTTTGGCCGATTTGAGCATCATTGTTCTTATGAGAAGGTGTATTGTTAAAAACCAACCTTGACCCTTGTCTGTTCCGCATGAAGAAGCACACTCGACACCCATTCTTCCTCGTCGTCTTCGATCCTGTCCACCTGTATTCTCGCTCGTTTACGACTTTTCTGAACTGATTGAGTCAGCAGCTCGATGCGGCGATCACACTTCTCCTCAACGGCCATCACTTCATCGTGCATTCTCTCACTGCATCAATGTCATATTTTAATAAAAAGAGACTGGTGCGGTGTAATTTGCTTGGGAAATCAGGTAAAGAGCCAAAAGACTTAAACGATCAACATAAACCTACTTCACAGAAGGGTGCTCAATGATGATAACAAAAAATAAAAATCTAAGGAAAATTACAATGAGTTTACTAAAAATAGATTACATAACGTAACTATTATTAGATAAGAAATTAAGGAAGGAAATACCAAAGTTTAGAACTGTTAACACACAAAAAATTCTCTATTATAAACTACAAAAGTATTAGAATTTGGTTTTTGGACCAGTCTTACTTGAATACAGCAAAAGGTAAAGTGTGGTTTTTCTTAAAGTACATTGTCAAGCAGCAGCTGTAAAGGTATGGGTGACACAGACTCAGCCAATAACCTACAAGCAAGATTTTAACCAAAATGAAGCCTGTCTACCTGACCATATTTGTAACATAACGAACCATGGATGAATTAATCACCGACCAAACGAGCCGTTTTTCCGCTCTGCCTAAACGCACAAAAGTTTGAATCCAAACATTAGTCAGGATTGGTGTGTCGTGATACTGAATCACACTGTACCTGTACGCAGTTTCAATAGCCACCAGTTGCTCTGCCATTTCTGCACAAACTTCCTCTCGAATCTTCATCTCCAGCTTTATCTTACTTCTTTTCTCCTCTACCAGCTTATCTCGCAATGCCGTGACTAACGCAATAAGTTGCTGAAGCGTAAAAACATTTTTAAAAAACAATACACAATCGACGGCGACGTATTATGACAGTTACAAGTTCAGAAAAACGAAAAATTGTTAAGGGTGACACAGCAAAAAGTAAGCGGAGAAAATAGTTACAGGGTTGGATTGACTTAATAACAAAAAAGTAATAAAAATAATAAAGACTTTATTAGAGCATTTCCACTAATAAAGAAAGAAATAAAGAAAAGAAAGACCCTTTATTTATTGAGGGTAACACATTTACATCTATACGACTTACTCTCCCATGTGGCCCTCATCACTGACCACAACACCGGCATTAGCCTACTCCTATCGACAAGTGTGTGGGTTCTTTTAAGTCCCCCGATAGAACGTTGAGAGACTAGACCAACGGCTTAACGTCCCTGTTCACGGACGGTGTGGCGAAAGAAGGTCACCCAAAGTTCAACCCTCGGCCAGGCCGGGGATTGAACCCGGGACCTCCTGGTTGGCAGTCAGAGATCTAACCAACGTGGTAAGTGGCTCTTCATCTCTAAACTCTAAGCTAAAAGTTACAATTATAGACTCGGATATAGTTAAAGGGCTAGCATTACAAAACATTTACAGTCGGCGATAATCTAAAAATCTAAAAGTCTAAAAATCTCATCAAGTTGATTAAACATTATGTTTCGGAAAAAGCCTTAATGTCTAAAAAAGTTCTCCCCCTTTAAAAATGCTAAAAGCTATAGAGTTCCTGGCAGCAGAAGGTAAGATATTGAATACTCTGGAAGCACTGTCTTGAAAGGTGCCATTTCCAATGGTACTTTGTGGAAACTATATCCTGACACATTTCTTAGACGCGCAATGGTCTCAAAACAAAAGGTGCTTAAAAGAGTATAGTTAGACACAAGATATTTACCTGCTGATAAAGGTTAGAGTTTTCTCCCTCAAGATCATCTTCATTAGCTTCTTCGTCGTTCTCTGGCACCGCCGCAAACTTCTTCGGGAGTGGCGTGTGTAGCGACCCGTCTGCCCATGCCACTGAGGCCCTACCCCCCTTACTGGGCGTGGTCAGGAGCGACGAGGTGCGTACTTTCTTGATTGGTGGCATCAGATCGACTGGTTTTGTTATCTTTGTGGTCACCTAGAAAATGATAACATGAATACACGGATTTTTACACGTCGAGAAAAAAAATAACAAGGCTCAAAGTCAAACTGAACTCGATGGACATTTGATATCAAATTTTTAAACAAAAGCTCTTATTTGGAGCCATTTAGCCTACCCTCCAAGGCATGTTAACGTAAGATGTTCCCCCAAAGCAGTGAAAACTACTTTTACCTGTTTAGCAATGGCTGAAAACTTCATAACATGACACGTCTCGTCATACATCGATGCACACTGATTGACGTTGACAACCATACAGGCCTTGCCCTTCCCACAGAACGTTCCTTGGAAAAGGCGGGTTAGCTTGCTCTCGCGAAACGGAATGATTAAGGGGTGGTTTCTAGTAGGAAAGAAATTATTGAAAAATTTTATCATCCAATGTAGTTTTCAAGAAGTGTTTAAGAAACTTTCAAGAAGTACTTTAGGAAGTTTACTTTGGTTTACAGAAGTTTTCTTTGGTGACAAGACTGATAAAAACCTCTTGTCTCTTTCTTCGTTCTATTCTTCTTTCGTCAGTCTTTGTCAAACTTTTGCTGACTTGTCTTCTCATCTATAAAACAGTTTCGGCTCTGTGTGCAGAAGAGAGCTCTCACACCGAGCCGAAACTGTTTAGACCAGAAGACAAGTCAGCAAAAGTTGGACAAACACAGGAGAAGAATAGAAGGAACAAGAGATAAGAGGAAGTATGCGCTGGCCCAAATACTACGATTTACATGGATTACAATCTCTAGGCTCTTCTGTTTCTGAAGCCTCTCTCCCTTCAGAACAAACTATACAGGGTTCGTAGCTAGCACTCTCTTGAGCTTCTGAAGTTCTGTGACTTCCCAAGACCATGACTCTTTCTTTTACCATTAGAAGTTTCCCGTCGTCTAATTTCTAACCAACTTCTACCGGCACAAGAAAAATTTTACGGAGGATAACAGTAGACATACTTGATTACTCACAAATACTTTTTTAAGAGGAATGTAGCAACCAGCTCGTAAATCAGCCGAGTTTCTGTTTTGTTCTCGCTCTCAAAGTAAACTGGCCTATGTTTTAATACAGTAATTTTCCTTTTTAGTCACTTTCCAGGACCACAACACTATATATAATTGCATGACTTCCAGTCCTGGAACACGAATTTTAAAAATTCCTTTACTTTCCAGGTTTTCCATGACCGGTACGGTCTGAACCCAGAATTAGACACATATTTCAAAGCTGTTTTAATTACTACTAATACAAGCCATTTTTCTTGAGTCGCCCTCTACTCTGAGAACGAAAGATTCCATTGGATAAAAACACATTACAAATAATCAAAACTTTTATACTTAAACTGACCATCCGTAAAGAAAATACAATAGCGCATTGTTAAAAAGTGTCAGTTATTGTTAATGTTATTGTTCATTGACCAATGAAAAAACTTCGTTCTCAGAGTAGAGCCTTACTGTTTTTCTTGACAAATGTGCAACAACTTGATATATTGTTAATATTTTCTTCAGAGCAAGAATTTTTGGAGTTTTGGCAACTATTCTTAATTTAGGGTGCTCTTCAAGCGTCTTTAAAAAAAATCAATTCAAGGAGTTACAAAAATTGCACAAGTGTACAATTATAGTAGTTACTCACGGGTTGTTCTGGTTGTATCGTAGGTAATCCAGACATTTTCCCAGAGTCATTAGGGATGTGTTGATGTTCCCTGCTTCTTTCAATCGGTCTCCTTTACTCTGGGTCTTAGTATATCGTTCAGAACCAGCCAGGTCAACAAATGACAGTCTGTAACAGATGTCACAGCAGAATAATCACATTAACAATTCCTCCATAAGTATATATACTTAACACAGGGTTGCCACTAAAATTAAAATTGCCATTAAAATTCAAGGACTTTTCCAGGAACTTTTCGAGCAAATTCAAGGACATTTTGAACCAAGCAAAATACGCTTCGTCAAAACATTTTCTTCTTCAGTATACTAATTCAGCAATGACCTTTACAAGATTTTCCTTCGGGAAAAGTTCAGCCTCCGTTTTTGTTTTTAAACTTTGTTATATCGAAGGTCTAACGTCCGATTATGACAATTTTGTTTGTTTTTTTGCAGTTAAAGGTGAAAAAGTTTGCTCATTCCAGGATTTTCAAGGACTGCAACCCAAATTCAAGGACTTTCCAGGGCCTGGAATTTTCTTTTGCCAATTCAAGGACTTTCCAGGATTTTAAAGGATCGTAGCAACCCTGTTAACAATTATTCCACGAACGCGCCTTTGATATGAGCTTTGCGAAGCACCGAGTCGGCTATCATAAGCTCATATCCAACAAGCGTGAGTGGAATAATTATTTTATTAAATACCGAACACTGGGTAAAAATATCTCGAATTCTATTTTCTACCGAGTCCATTTTTCGGCCATTTTAAGAGAAAGTTTTCCATGATAAAGTTGTCAATTTCCATATTTGGACAAATAACAGTATATCGG
This sequence comes from Umimayanthus nakama, assembly GCA_027574985.1. Classification (NCBI taxonomy): domain Eukaryota; kingdom Metazoa; phylum Cnidaria; class Anthozoa; order Zoantharia; family Parazoanthidae; genus Umimayanthus; species Umimayanthus nakama. Next base: position 8,671 of record JAOBRG010058895.1, on the reverse strand, counting down.
ATTACCAGAAATTCAATATCCAGTGCTTGGAATTTAACAATCAATGATATATTTGTAATTTAATGTATGTATATAATTGTGACATTTTTACAATAAATTATGTACATAAAACTTTTATACCATAAATGTAATTTATTTTTTCCTCTGCGGTCACAGTAACAAACACTGAATTCTGATTGGTTCTTTGCGTATTCGTGAGCGGGCAAGATTTTCCTATCTCTGACCACGGTCACAGTGACCTGCGCCGCTTCGCCTCTGGTTCTCCCCTTGATGTGCTTGTCCGTTGGAGGTCGACCCAGAGGCCTCGGTCAGCATATTCAGACCTCGGTCACAGTTTTTCCCTATACGGACCTCCCAGTCGGTAAATAACATATATGTAATATTTTTCAGGTTTTAGCCAAAACTAGTTTCACGTTAGTTTTAAGAACGACCAGCAACTGCTGAGATCCTTGGCATAGGTCTTTTTTTTTTTATAATTCAAAAACTTTGGATCACCAAGATGAACAGTAATTAACTAGTAGATATTTAATCTTCCTTCAGCACTTAACTGCGCTCACAAATCTTTTTATCTCTTTTGATATCCCTTCCCACCTCAAAAACATTCCCAAAGTTCAAGAATCTCTCACCAACACCACAAGACTGAAAATATTATTTGGACCGGCCAGCATTACCTTCAAGAACAGAAGGGCTAAATGTGAGCTTTATACCAAACTCTAAAGCCAAAACTAAGTCCCTTGAAGGCTTCATTGTTAAGATACAAAAAAAGGTTAAAAAACCCTGGTCTTTAGTGTAAGTACATGCATTTTTTTATAAGAACCAGTAACTTTCGGCTCAGCCTTGGCTGTTCTTAATTCTTTTTGCAATTTCAGCCTCAAATTGTTTTTAGTTCCTGATATTTTTAAAGAGTGGATTAGTTTCCCAGAACAATTCATGTAAAACGGCACTAAGACAATATTATGTGTTTGCTATTGTTTCATCTAGTAAAAATATTGAAACTGTCATTACAGTGTCAATGAACGTGTCAAACTTGCTAATCACTGTCCCTGCACCCAATGGCCAATCTATATTCTGACAAGTTTTGTTTTCATGTAGATCCCAATCTGTGTACAAGGATTAAAAAACTTCTTAAATTTTTCTAACCAAAACTCAGTCTGGTGACTCTTCTAAGATGGTTCTTAGTTTTTGGGCAAATTTCAGCCAAGGTGTCCTACTTTATAAAATTTGTTCTTATAAAAAAAAGCATGTACCGGTAAAAACATTTGGTGGCTTGCCTGTTAAACTAAGCGCCAACCTTTGTAAAAAAGAGAAATGCCCCCAAATATTGTGAACATTGTTAAGGAGAAGGCCCTGACAATTGCATACCTGCTGACTCTGGCCACATGGGGATCCTCCACTTCTACGACTCGAAGAACTTTAACACTAAAGATACAGTGACTGTAACACAAAACAGTTAGAACCTACTATTTTATCAAGCAACTCAAACAATTTTAACAAGCTTTTTTTTCTGAAGTTATATAAATTTGTTAGGGTCATTGCATAAGCCCTCCCCTATTTCTAACTCTGAAGCAATTGATCATACAAACTGAAAGAGAACTATGTAATCTCAAGTGATGAAAAGCAAAACTCTCACAGCCTGTTTGCATTTTGGGAACAACAAAAAAATTTTCAGTGTTCTAGCTAGGTCAAAAAGAAAGGGTGCAGTGCCCTATCGTTTTTCTGTGTGCCCTGTTGTTTTCCTTCGGCGACCTGTTGTTTTTTGTGATCCTGTACAACATCTTCTAAATGAAGATTTGAGGTAAAAAAATGCAAGTTATTGGCACCATAATTTTTTCTGTGTGCCCTGTCATTTTTTAAAGCTGGCTAGAACACTGAAGTTTTGAAGAATTTGGCAGCTGAAAAGGTAACCGATGATATTACCAGGCCTTTAAGATAAACTAGTTTTCTAGTCATGCTACGTTGCTATACAAAAACTTATACAATGAAATAAAAATATTAATATATGTTAAACTGAGGTAACAATTATCAAAAGCTCTACCTTCTACTTGAACACTGGTTGAGCTTCGTAGCTGAAATCCTCTGGTTTTTCTGGCCAACTTTTAGAATCTGAATTAGGAAATCAATGTTTGCTAATTAGTCCTGACTAAGTATTTCAGAAAAAAACTTTTATTTGAACTTCCTGAAGGCGTGTCTGCATGACTCTCTCTCATCTCCTTAGGCCAATTAGGTGCATGAGGCCAGTTAGTTTTATTAAATTTGTTGCTGTTATGGTGTTTTTTAAAAAGGGTATTAGCATCTACATGTAACTATAAAATTTGACTATGGATAAGTCCAACCTTCAAGGCAAAAGGAAAAGATTTGGGTTAATGAGAGTTATCTAGAGTTTTTAGGAATAAAATAGTGAAGAAACAAATTAAAGGGAGGATAAGTTACAGTTTGAGTTAGTGGGAGTTTCAAGTTATCGAAATAAAGTTACACAATGAGCTAAATTATTATGCTAATTAACATTAGTTTAGAGTCTAAGTGAGTTACTTTATTGACTAGTACCCCACCTTAAAAGCTTCATCTGCACTGTGGACACACACTTCTCTTAACCCTACAAAAGAACCAGCTTAGCATTAATGTTAGGTCATAGTATATATATATAAAAAAGACTGAAAGAAATATTTTCAATTGATTGATTTCATCTCGTACATTATTTGCTATAAAAACATTACAAAGTAAGTACTGTTTCCTGGCTTATAGTTTTACTAAATAAACACAATCATGAATGTAAACTACCAAAGTTATACAAGTGTTTAATAAGCAAAATCACCTCTAGATCTGTCAGTAGAAAAACAAGCCTACGGACCCTATATTGACACCTAGCCTCTAGTTTACTGTTATCTCTGAACACTTATGGATCCTACAGACAGTTCATGAGATTTCAGGAAGAACCATGTAAACCCAAGGTTCAAAATAAAGTTCATAATATATGCCTATTTTGTCGGCTGTTTTTCATAGCCCATCATTCCTGCAAGCTGTTTTCACTGAGCAGTAAAGTATATGGTTATAAACACTTCTAGTGCATGGTTCAGTAAACTTGGATGTATGATTTTTGCTTTTTAAAGTACATTAATTTTAGAAAAAAACAACCTTTACGGTGCTTTTGAGTAAACCAGATTCAACCTCAACTCACCAATGAAGTAAAAAAATGCTATCAAGATTGAGACCAAAACTTTGGTTTTACAAACAGAGAACATTTTCATCGGCAAGATCCTAAAAC
>JAOBRG010058894.1:0-37605 GCA_027574985.1 Umimayanthus nakama | reverse complement strand
AGACAAACAGACAGACAGACAGACAGATAGAGAGATAGATAGATAGATAGATAGATAGATAGATAGATAGATAGATAAATAAATAGACGAACAGATAGGCAGAAAGACGAAGAGACTGGCAGACAGAAACGAACTGGCAGACAGATAGACAGATGAACAGACAAAATAGCATATGGCGTTTGGTAACTTTGTCGCTATTTGTCTGTCTCCTAGGAAGGACACAAAGACTATATTTCTCCGTAACAGCACCTTACTTCCAGTCGCCTGGAAGGTTAATGGTATGGACAATCTTGGTGATGATTTCTCCTTGACAACGGAACATGGAATTATCGATGCCAAGTCTGAATTTGCTCTTCAGATGCACTTCCGCGCTGTAAGACCCACGAACGTCAAGAAAATCGTGAGACTTGAGGTGTGTGCGACTTGATTGTTTTATGGTATCTGTGTTCACATGTATTTTCATTAGCATAAATGTAAGCTTTTTCAGACGAACAAATTTTAGACGAACCATATAAAGATATTCTGATTTATGTATTACGACTCGAATACCATCGAGGTATTTGCATCTCAAGTTTGGCAACATTTAAGCAGATAAGCAGAAGCTTCCGCGAGATGACAAGAGTTTGCCAATCAGTAAATAATCTAACACATTGGTTCTTAATTTTACTTACAAAACTTCCATACTTAAACACAAGTTTATCGGCTTGCCTTTCGAAATTTATTGTAAACTTTTCCTGATACATACATTTGATACTCTCTTTCTTGATATTTCGCTCATCCATCGAAATCCCATAAAGTCAAAATGTAAACAATTGGCGTCATCAGTTGGCCATAAGAACACTCCTTGCTGACGTCTTTAGTTTACATTTTAACGTTGGAACAACCTTCATTTTTGTTGGATGAACAAGTGAGCCACATGTAAAATAAGCCCTGTGTATTTGCCTATAGTTTTGGCAAACTCTGAGTCGCGCACTTGTCTCAAGATATAACACTTGGAATATCATAATTTGTATATACGCTTTATCTAAAACAATGTCACTTTGCCCATCAATTAACATGTTTATTTATACTAACGACAACACTTGCTGACAAGGATCGTGCTTTAAAGAAAGGCAAAAATACCTGGGAGAGGATGGAGATGGGATTGTGGTGGTTTGGGTACTAGCCACTTCGTCCTTCGCGGACTAGCAGACAACGAGAGTAGCTGAACACGGCAATCTCGCAAGACATTGATTAGATAGTCGTATTATTATTCATTTTTGCCAGCTATGCTTGTTACCCCCTGTGCCGTCTCACGGTACTGATGGAGCTGTGTTTCTGTTCGTCTGTTGCAGGTTTCTGACGTGGAGCAGATTATCGGTCTGGTGCAGGCTGAGAACATTCAGGTGCACGCTGAGGCGTATGACGTGGCTCTCGATATGAGCTTCCCTAAAGGTGATAACACTGACTTATTAACACACTCTCTTTCTCTGCAGTGCTCTCCTCAGGATTTTACCAAGACCAAGGGGTGGTTGCTACTTAATCCAAAATGGAAAGTTGGGCTGCAGGGAGGGGGGACTGGTGTATTGCCAGGCTTTTAAGTTTAAGTGCTATATTTGCAATGATAAAGTTTGCTTTCAAACCATGCTGCTGTTTTTGTTAAGTGCATAAAATGAGTTTAATACCAATTAACTTGCAGAACGCAGAAAGATAGGTTTCAAAGGCAAGAATTTAAAAAAGAAAAAATTTTAGAAACATTTGGTATTTGGCCAGCGAGTGTTTGTTCAAAGCAAAGCGTTGTTATCTCTAAGCCAAGCTACAGGTTTTTTGAAGCAAAGCGGCATGTATTTTATGCCAAGTGACCCGCTTGTCTTAAAGGCTCTGGGGAGAACACTACTCTGGAGTGTTAGTTAGACTGAATTGGCATTCTGATGGTGTTGCCGAGTCTGAAAAAACCTTAAAGTTTGACTAGTAAGTTCTATGGCAACTCTGCATATCCTCTCCCCACGCATTCAGGTTTGCGAATTTAATTTTCTGTGTTGGTAGTTCTGTAACCATAAGCAAGCTTCTTTTTCTCAAGGGTATTATTTCGTATTTCAGGTGCCGACGGCGGGCTAGACTTCGGTGTGCTGCGAGTGTTGGACGAGACAAAGCAAACGTGCTCACTGAAAAACAAGGGAAAATTCGAGATTAACTTTAACTTTGCCTTCGAGGCAACGCAAGGCTCCCCTGCCAACGTGGCTGAACTGTTCACCATCCTCCCGAGCCACGGCTCGCTACTGCCTACTGACAGACCTACACAAGTGCAGGTTATCTTCCGCTCCAAGAGCGAGATTACGGTCAAGGAACAGCCGATTCTCAAGTGCCAGGTAAGGAAGAGTTTCTTTGTCTCTGGCTAGTTAAAGCACCGGCAGCCTAAGTTATGAGCTAATAGTTGAGAACTGGTTTATACAACTTTGTACAGCCTTATGAAATTTTGTGTGAGACGCTTAGATTTATAAGACTTGGTATGGGAGACAGAGATTAAGGAGATTGTATCGGAGGCACAGTTTTAAGACTTTTGTGTGGTGTGTTTAGTTAAACGAGATTTTTTACTGTGGATAAAGATTTATAGAACTTCATATTGGAAGTACACTTAATGAAACTTTGTGTGGGACGTACAGATTCATGAAACCTTGCAAGCTAGACATACATATAAGATTCGGTACAGGAGTTTCAGGTTTGTATGGTTTGTTATGAGAATAGATGACCCAAACTACGTGCAGACACTAAAGGGACACCTGCGCTGTTAGTAAGTGACTATGTTTGTGTAGCTTAAAGCACACTATTTGCGGATTCAGTTTTTTCCCCATACACAGTCTAACTTTAACTAATAACCTTTTTTCAATTGCTAGTTCACAACTTGGGCTGTTGTGATTTACGGGTCAGGTTTTGCGACTTATCCCATTACAATACTGAATGGAGTTTCTTACATTTTTACTACAAGAAAACTAATCAAAACGACTAAACAGAACTTCCAAAATATCAATACATTAACTGGTTTTTCTACGCAAGTTAATAACTTATCTTAACACAAGACCACACCTGACTCTGTAGTGATGTTTCATATGTCATCAACCATTGAAGCTGATGTGCCATCCAGAAATCTGTTGGCTCTTGGAACAAAGCGGACTTTTGAAATCGGCACTTTTGTGTTACTAGGTAATGATTGCAAACACGAGACGTCAAATTTTTAGGAGTTGCATTTCGTTGGAACGTAGCTGGTGTTTATCATTTTTTTTTCGTGTTAAGTTTAAAAAAACAACTTTTTTCTCCCCTGTTCGGGCCTCATTCTGACCAAGCTCCCCCCCCTCCCAAATCCCAGGCCTCATTCCTCTTTCTGCTAAAAATGTGACTATTCTTATTGGTAAATTGAACTTCATAGATCGTAGAGCCACACCTTGGTGATACTGGGGAGGTAATCGCCAGCATTCCCGTGAAGATAAGTGTGCGGTCGGTGTACAGTAGGTACAACATTTCTCCCGTCAGTGACATTAACTTCGGGGCCATGTTGGTCAACACCAAGCGCACCCGAGTGTTTGCCATAGAGAACAAGGGCGAGTTCGACTTCCGCTACTCTGTCCTGAAGATGATCAGCACAGTATCGCAGGGTCGGCAGAAACTTGGTCCTCCTAACAAGCGAACAAAGTCTCGGGACGGGTCAAGTTCAGGCAGGTCTCAGCAAGACAAGCCTCCCAAACCTAAGAGAGCAGAGTCTGTCAGGGGGTAAGTAGACAACTCTTCTGGGAGGGAGGGTGGTTGAACCTGTAAGGAGGCAAGTGCGTAACTCTCTAGGAGGGAGAGAGTGACTGCCATGTCCCTCAAAGGATAAGATAAGTAACTCTTCAGGGAGGGGAAGGGATCCGCGTCTGTCTTGGGTAAGTTCATTATATAACGTGCGCGAGACTTGTGGTTGTTGTACTGTTCTTCCTGGTGTCAATGTAATTATCGTATCCTCCTGATAAATGGGAGTTTTCAAGGAGGGGGGGGGGGGGTCAGAATAGGTTGTCGGGTTATTGCAGAAAACCAACTAATAGAATCAGTTGATGGCAATAGATATCGAGGGTTTGAATCATTGAAATTCAGTTGCAATACACTATTTTTTTGGTCCTTGTTCTCGTCAGCATGTCTGCGGTGTGTCCAGTCAATTGAAAATTGTGCACTGAATTGTTGTTGGCATGTATTCCTCGGGGATGAATGGAGATATATTGCCACGTTAACTGAGGTCGTTTGTGTTATAATGCATACCAGTACCTTCTCACTCAATTGAAGAAGAACTAACATTGTGATATGGCAAGAAGATCTTGCAACACTCACACTCATGTTTTCTATGTCCTCCCAAATGCAGGGCAGACATGGTAACAGGCGCACCAAACATCCGACTGCAGCTGGGCATGTTCACCCTGTACCCGGCCGTGGGTACTGTGCCTGCCGGGGGGTCCGTTCAGATCACTGTCGACATGATAGCCGAGAACCCCGGCTTCTCTGAAGAGGTCAGTTTAGCACCGATAAGCGCCGTTTTTAGTTTGCTAGGAGACTTTGCTATGAGCAATGCTCGTACGCCGCATAGATTTCCTCGAAATTCCTGGATTTCATTTTCTTCTTAGAAATCTGTTTGATTAGTCTTGGGATTTTCTTACTGACTCACGGAGAGCTCCTGGATAATTCAAATACCGCACTTGGATTTTCTAATATCATTAGTTTCTATTTTATAGTTTTATTAGGATCAATAAATGTCTGTTGACTGCGACGAGTGCCAACTTCTTGGTGTGATTCAAAAATATTCCTGTGAATTCCTGCAAAGTCTTGGATTTTCAGAACTACTAAAGGTGTACAGCGAACTCTGTGCGTGGTGTAGCGTTACGTAAGTGGTGGGTTGAAGGCAAAACAACCATGATCACTATCAAGGAAACAAATCGGTTGAGTTAATCCGATTAGATTAGCTTCTACAGTTATTTCGGATGCCCACCCTTTACATCCTGTCAGTTTGAAGATGATGGAACTTCTTTGTATATCTACGCCGTCAACAAGAAAGGGGTCTAATGCAGAAAACTAGGTATCTGATGAACAACAACGGTTTCTCCTTCGATTGCTCTGATTTCAGCCGTCTCTTAACTGCAGTTGATTTAAAAGACCAAATTTCTATAGATCAAACGAAAATGTAATCAAACTATTGTTAAACTTGTTTTTTTTGGGGGGGGAGCATGCGCAGTGAAAAAAAAACTTCAAACGGCATTTCGCTCAGTTCAATTCTCGCCTCTTTTATTAACTTTTCTCTTGAAATATTATGCTAGTTTGCATGTGGTGAAAAGATTATCGAACTAGCACCTTTTAATAGCTTGAAACTTGGAGAAAACCAACGAATAATTTTTAGTCTCTCTGACATGATTCAATAGACCCTTTTCCTGTTGTCACGCTTCATATACACAAAGTGACGGAAATAAAAGATGTTGTTGATGTTCAAATTTTTTTTCGGGAATTTTAGCAACTCTCGATTTAATTTCTTGTCTGCGTTTGCTTTTTACTAACGTTGTTGTTTGTGTTGTTACTAACGCATTTTACTACTATCAAAATCCACAGAACATTGCAATTGACATCTCGGACCGCCCCCCCGGGGACCACCCCCAGGGGATCCCTTACAAACTGATAGGAGAGGCCTGCATACCGGGCATAACTACTATCGTACCGGTACATATCGGGTCGATATTCGAGGAGCACTTGATAGCCAAGCAGCTGAACCTGTTCCAGTACTTGACACACGACCTGGCCAGTGGAGCTGGCGTGTACGGAGAAGACGAGAATAAGTTCATATTCTACAACACTGTAGTGGGACGCAAGGCTAAAGCAAGGTTCAAGATCAGCAACCCTAATAAGGTCTCTCCCTTCACTTACCTTTTCAGTTATTTTTTTGGTCTTTTTTTGCCTTTTTCCATGTCGAGATATATTCTTTATAGAACTCGTATTAGGAGAGGGTGTTTTCATTTGTCGTTTCGAGGAATTGGGATACCATAGAATGGAAGAAGAGGGTCAAGTCGTTTATCATAAAACATTTCCAAAATTATCAACGAAAAAGGGAGAGGTGGGGGACTCCCTGAGACCCTATTCTTTATGTGTATTTATTTTATTGTTTTATTACGTCTGCGCCTCGCATGGGATTCCGTATCCCGTTCGCGCTCTGTCCCTTTTGGGTATTTAAGTATTCTTTGCAAACTCTGATTGTGTTTTGCCCAATAAAGTTGTTAAAAAAAATATAAGTAGGGGATACGTAGAGAATCGTTGCTGGGTTCTCGATTAAGAAAAAATCGAGCTAAATTTAAATACGGTATTGATCGTTTAATCTGTGTTGTAATGTTTTACAGGTTCCGTGTGATCTGGTGTTGTCTGTCAAGCCGATATCAAACAAGCCGTCGGCCAAGTGGCACGATGTGTACGAGGTTGAGCCCCAGCGAGCCTCCATCCCCAGCCACAGTCACATGTACGCTACGGTAACCTTCATCCCCCCCTCCATGCAGAGCTACTCGGCCATCTTCGAGGCCGCAGTGGACGGAATGCCCAGCGTTGTCTCCAAGTATCGCAACTTGTCATTTGAGATCCAGGGAGAAGGGAACCTGCCCAGGATCACTGTGCAAAGACCCACCGCTCGCAACAAAAAGGGCTCTCCTGTCATGCTTTTCCGAAGGCTACTTCTTGGAAGGACCCAAGTACTGCCCTTGGTACTGAAGAACGAAGGGACCTTAGTTGCAAGGGTCAATATCGACCTAAAAGACCCTCAAGGTTTTTACGACATCAAATGCGGTGAAGGAACCAGGGCGTTCCTCCCACTGAATCCAGACGAAGTAGAGTCCAAGTCTAGACCACATACTCTGACAGTAGTTGTTCCTACGGGTAAATCTGCTGAGTTTAGCGTGGAGTTTACTCCGTCTGTTGCTAGCAGGCTGGCGGGAGAGCTGAAGATCTCTGTGGTAGACAACCCGTACGAGGAGAACGCTGTGCAGCTGATCGGAGAGGGGTACGAGGATGAAGTGACCATTGATAACATACGGTCGTACACTACCAAGGAGCTGTCCGAAGTGATTGAGATTAGAGAGGCGGCCCAAGACGAACTCATTGCAGGTTTGCTTCTTATCGTTTATGTGATCTCTATTAAACAGTTGAGTAAGGTGTTAGTACAGTGAGTCAAGAGTAAGAGATACATCGTAATCATACATGGCGGACACGCGTAAAATATTGGAGCCGAGAGCATGAAAGCAAGGCTTATCAGGTATTGTGAATCCAAGCGCAAAGGAAAAATACATAGCGGTATGGAAACTAAAAAGATGCCGTAAAGAACTTTGATATTAATTGTTTCAAGCTTGCTCTAAACGAAACCTGAGACCCCAACGGAAACTGAGAATGGTTTCTCGGCTGCTCTAACCACAAAGCGCAGGATCTGGGTCTCTTACTTTCGATCTAGAAGGTTGTATGTGGGCATATATTTGTTAAAATGCCCTTGGAATGCATCAAATTGTCGTTAATTGTTTGAAACTTAGTTACATATATCTCTTGTGCATGAAAGCAGCAGCTGTCTAGCCAGTATAGACTTTGCTATCGTTAGCAGTGGCCATTTGAGGTGTTTTATGACATCAGGAATAATGGGGTTATTTTTCATATTTAAGACAAACTCAAATGTAATATTGCTGTAAAGTTCGCTTCGTTCAGAGATTACTCGAACCAAATTAAGTCTGGCTTTAATACTTGCAAGACATTTTATATGTTTTGACCTGAGACTAAGTTAATGGTGACAGAGTATGTTGTTTCTGTGTTTAAACTTTCGTTCATAATCATTAAAATGGTTTGTGGTTTTCTTTATAGCGTCAAAAGAAAACCACGCACACTTCGGAGACTGCGCAGTTGGGCTGTCCAAACAGCTGTCCTTCACCCTTACAAATCACTCGCCGTCCGACCCAATACGATTCCACTGGACCCCGCCCCCGGAGATCACATTTTCACCCTGTATCGGCCATCTGCAACCTGGTTGTGCCAAAGATGTCACCGTCAACTTCGTCTCTGCACAACCCAAAACTTTGGCCTCAGTAAACATTCCTTGCAAGGTTGTCAAGATTAAACTTGGAGAAACCCAAGAAAAGGTAAGTTTAACAAATACAACCCACCGCTCGTTCGCGACGGTTTTCGCCTGAGGAGCCGTCGGCAATAACAACAAGGGAAACATTACAGTGATAGGAGTGGCACAAGCTAGACATTTCGATCAAGGATACGCTGAGAGCAGTCTAAGTGTAGGGTTGGTAAAAAAAAGGGATTACTCGCCAACCATCCAGGAATAATCGGAAATGCCCCTATTTTCGAGTTTTATTGCTACCAAAATCAGATCTTGCCAATTTCTGTGGAAAAACATTTGTTTTATATATAGTCTTATTGTCATACAGATAACACCCAAGATTCACAATACAACACTAATGCCCCATTCACACCAAAGCTTAAACATGTTTTAATGTTGTTTAACTAAACAGGTTTAAAAACTATTTTCAAACGCAAGAAGACGTTCGGCTCAAGAGTTATAGCTAACAAATTAAAAAAAAATAGCCATCCAAGTTTGATTCAGCCCTGAAGATTTTAATGCTTGCTATTTACAAGAACTAGCTACTTGAAAAGGTGAATGCAGCATAGTATTATTGTTCAGAAAAAAGCTGAAAATACAACAGTTACAACTTTAAGGGCCGTTTTAGTGCCACAGGCAAGTGAAGCAAGTTCATATATTCTGTAGGCGATCGATGAATGAAGACAGAAATTGTTGTAGTTTCAGTATTTTGATTTTCAGATGTGCTTGGAAGAAGAAAAAACATGAGCACTTCTTTCCCAGTTCATTTAGGTGCAACACAATTTTAGTACTTTTAGATCTAAATTCCATACAATTCAATTGTTTTATAGGTTCAAAACTACTGGTCCGCTTTGAGATGTACCTTTGCCGATCTTTATGAAAATGTAGTCGGTTGATAGGTTATCGTCGAATTGTATAAAATCACTACTTGTTGAGTTAACTCGACTGCTGTACCATTCAAGGTTGCTTCAGAAGATGAGCTGTCCACGGTTATATTATCTTTGTGTTACTTCATATTTTTTGTAGTTCTACTCTTATCAGTTCTGACTGTAATGCTTCCGTTCATTTGTGTGATTTTCTAACCTCTAGTTATTTATTTGCCCAGGCCTGTTCTTTCAACCCTCAGGCATTTGACTGGGATGATCGCCTACGAACCGTTCGATGGATTGAAGGGGCCCCTGATCAGCAGGGCTCAGGCAGCAAGCCAGAAGATGAGCCCCCAGCAAGCGCCACTCGTGTGGGGCGCAGACCAGCCAAAAGGAAGGTCATCGAGACAGAACCCGAGCCCCCGTTCACGGCCATAGAAGAGAGCAGCAAAGAGCTGCCACTACTGATCAGTGCTGTCTGTGACTTCGCCAAGTTTAAGTGTAAAACGGACGTCATACATTTCAAAGACACGCTCATGTTTCAAACTAGGCTCTTCAGGTTTGTATCCGTTTACCTTAAAAAGTTAATTTCTTTGGAAAAAACAACAAAAGCAATTCCTCAACTTGAACTCGGCGTTTTGCTAGATTGAAATCTGGAACAGAGTCAGGAAAGGCCGGAAAAGGCCTTAGAGTCCAGACCTGGTAAAGTCTGGAAAATCTTATGTCAATGAAGAAAGAGGTAGTAACCGTAGTTCGAAGTCAAATTTACGTCGTGATCTAGGCAACATTCACATGCAGAATGTCTTCAGACGCAGTTGATATTGGTTGCCTTCACATGACCCCTCTAAAGTAATGTTTTGGGGGCATAAGGATGTGGTTTTGTCTCGCATTCCCCATTATTTATATGTCAAATAATATTTTAAAGGGTTTTGCAGAGCAAGTAGCTACAACTAAACGGGTTTGTATATTTAATCCTTAACCCCATACTGACTGTACAGCCAAGGCAGAGAGCTTGCACTCTACGTCAGGGCCAGTTTGCTACAGGTCCACGTGCAGTTTGCTGTATTCTATAATTAAGTCTGTTCTTTTATGAATTCTCGGCGTTTAGCTGTTAAAGCTCCCCATTACGCAAAAATTAGCAATAATACGCGAGCTTACTGCGTTTTGTTGTTTCTTGTATGCAATCATAAGAAGAAGCCTGTACTGGGGCGACATGCTGAAGATTGCTTCCTCTTTCATTTCTTTTCCAGTTTCAGTGTATCAAACAAAGGTGACGTGCAGCTTGATTACCAGTGGACGTTTGAGGCGCTGGGTGGAGACAAGACAGCGGCCACTCTTGTTGATGAATCCCGTGGGATCGAGTCAGCACCTGGCCGCGCCCTGACCTCTGCAGGTCGTGCCACCAGCCAACAGACGGGTAGACCCAGTACCACAGCCACTGGGTCAGTAGCGGAGAGCTCTCGGCCGAAGGCAACGCATCCTCTACCTGCTCGTCCCTCCTCCTCGTGCGGTGGGCGGCCAGCAAGCGCCCTGGCCTTGGCTTATGACGCTGCGAGTGTTGCCAGCGAGGAGGGAGCTGATGTGTTTCCCTTCTCGATTGAGCCTGAAATGGGTTTGATTGCTGCAGGCAAGAAAGCTACCTTCACTGTAAGGTTCTCGCCTTTAGATGTGGCCGAACACGAGACTTTCCTGCGATGCAGGTAGGTACTTGTCATGTGGACAGACAGACAAACAGACACACACACTTGCGGAGAAATAATTAGTCAACAGCTTAACAATACGTAACCTTTTGCAAATAAAGAAGAGCTGCGTGTGACTTTTCACCGTAGAAGTATAGTGTGGTGCCTATTTACTGACACCGCAACTATTTCGGGACCCTAAACCATACGCCGACAAGGACATTTAACCTTTGTTTCTAGTCTTATGAAGGCTATCATAAAGTACTCATACAAACCGCTCATACATCAAAGAGTAGTGTAATCCCGGTGCTGTGGTTAGGGTCACATGGAATATTATTGCTTGTAAATTGAGTTACCTTTGATAATTAGAATGAGTTTTTATGTACCTGGTGTTCTCCCCGTCTAATCATTTTTCACAGCCTTCTGCCCTCTCTTCGGTTTGCCTTGTCTGCTTTTCGTTTTATCTATTTAATATACCGTATTTCCTCGAATAAACGCCGCCATTGAACAATCGCCGCCCTCGAATAAACGCCGCACCTTAGAGCCAAAATATTAATAAACGCCGCCATCAAACAATCGCCGCCCACGAATAAACGCCGCACCTTAGAGCCAAAATATTAATAAACGCCGCCCTCAAATAAACGCTGCACACTGGGTGCGGGCTAACTCAAATACTGAACAAAAAAAAATAACTAATGCGCGGTACAACAGTTACTAGCCTTGTTTGTTATTTTATAAACGTTAATCGGTGCATCCAATGTTTCTGATGTATAAAAAAAGAAAAAAGTGACAGGACTATCGTAGCTAGGCAAAGAACTGAAACTACTTTTTAAAATTAAGTTGCGAATAAACAGCATTTTAAATAAACGCCTCCCTCGAATAAACGCAGTCCTCGTATAAACGCCGCACGGTTATTGGTCAAATTCAGTTTTCCAAACCGTCTCATAAGCATTTTCTTCATCCTTGAATGTACTGTTCCGTTTTATCTGTAGCGTGAACAACGCCCAGCCAGACAAGCCTGAGGTTGGTCTGCGTGTGCACGGAAGAAGCGTGCTGCCCTACTGCCATTTTGAACTGGAGGAGTCTAGCTACATCAGCGGGGGCATGCGCAACCCGGAGCTGAAAGGTCCCGGGGGAGCCCCACCGGGGTCCACTCTCGACCCCAATACCAAGGTGTTGGAGTTTAAGTCTTGTGGGGTCAAGGTCAAGAACATCAGGTTGGTGTGTTAACCCTTTCAGCTACAGCCTGTTTGCGTATTCGCCAAAAAAATGGAAAAAATTATCTCCACCTGTTTTCACGGGAACTATAGACACAACGTAGGGGAATTCAACAGCACACTGCAGTTGTTATATTTTGGAGCTCGGCTCGGGTTAAAATTAGCTCAGATTTCTGCCCACGTGGTCCTACAATTTTCTAACACAATTTAAATTAGATAATGCTCCGATATTCAAAACCGTTTAATGAAGATTAATTTCTATAAGCACAACAAAGGGATAGCTTTTGGACATACAATTGGCAACTCCTCCTGAGCCAAGAGACGGGTATTTGACCTATTTTATACAGTATTTAAAGTGCAGCTGTTCAAAATTACTTAAAGTTGACCAAATTTACTTTGCCCAAGAGTGAGTTTTGAATGAAAAAATCAAGTAACACACATGTGCCCGCCTTCTCCCTCTGCTGTGATAATGTTAGGTGCACTTTTTGTTGTATTTGGTCAATTGACTGTAAATATAGCAGTACATGCAAGTCTAAATGCCTAACCCGAAACATCGTTGCACGTGTGCAGGCGGTTCTTCGTGGTGAACCCCACCAGTACTACGTATAACTTCGCTTGGACCAATGAGGATTTGCCGGATGGCAGCCAGCCGGACGACAGTCCATTCCGCTGCCTTATCCCCCACGGCACCATCAACAGCGGCAAGAAACACGAGATGGTGTTTGAATACGTGTCGGACTCCCTGGAGCTGGCGGAGTCTTTCTGGCGGTTCTTCATCCCTGAGCACAACATTTCGGTCCCGTTCGTGCTGGTCGGGCAGACCTTTGAGCCTGCGCTCTCTTTTGACAGGTCCCACATCAACTTCCGGGAGATGCTGATAGGTCAGTCAAGTCACAGTATTAAGTTTGTCTTTTTAATTATTTGAAAGAGTAGGACTGTGTATTGGATTCTGTCAATATCGCGTAAGAAGTACAAAGATAAAGGTATAGCGGCTTTCTTTAACGAGGGTAGTACGCGACAATAAATGCCTGATGAGCTTGTGGCCCTAAGTGCACACATAACCTTCCATCCTCTGCCAGTGCTCCTTTTTGCGGGTATTTAAAGCTAAAGATAGACAGATCAGAAGAGAAAGTCGAAGCAGACGTTAGAGTCACCGAGGATCGAACCGGGGACCTCTAGCTCCGAATGCCACGCACTAACCAACTGAACAACGCCTGTTTCTATATACAGGGTACATTAACCGCATGCTTTTTAACTTGTCATTGACAGAATGAGGTAGTATAAAAATTTGTTTGAGTTTTAACCTTTCCTTTAACGGTGTTTCGCGTTTTAAGATTTTTTTTGTAAACCTTTAATAACAAATTAAACAATTTGCTATTTAGGTAAATAGTCTGTCTGTTCTTAAAATAAACAACCATAGAGAGACGGTATGTTTTTACTTACTTTTCTCTCTACGTACTTCAACATTAATTAGACCTTAAATACCTAGGTCATCCAGCCAAGCAGACGATACACCTTATCAATGAAGAAAACCAGCCATTTGGTTTTGCCTTCAAAGAGGCCTCGTGCCATACCGATGGGTACGCTTCTAGTCTGATCGTGGAGCCCATGAGCGGCTCGGTTCAACCCAAATCAAGGTGAGTAACTTGCAATACCGGTGTCGTGAGTGTTTTGGTTCATGGTGGTGTTGGTTCAGGTGATGATGCTAATGCCTGTGGTTGTGGTTATAATGTGGTGGTGATTAAGATGATAATGGTGATGATTGTGATGATGGTCATAGCAGTGAATATATTCATGATTGTGATAACAATGATAGTACTGACGACGGTTGTGTTGGTAGTGATGAACAGCAAATCAAAGCTGGTGATGTTGGTTTCGCAGTATAACATCACGGTTGTAATACAATATAATCCCGACGACTTAAATCTCCGATAATCAAACCTCTCTTAACACCGTTTTTCTTTGCTCCCGATAATCAGAAATCTTTATAACTCGCATCTTTTCCGTTTATCTTTTGAGGTTCGTGTTATCCGCTGTCTGTTGTTTGTATTTCATGGATACTTTTGTAGAAATTCAGACCAGACTCGCAGAACATAGGAAACAAAAATTGCTATACCATGATAAACTTCATATCTCTCTTGCGCTTCAGATTGCCAGTTGAAATCTCTTTCACTGCCACGGCTCAGAAGGAGGTGAACTTTAACCTGATGTGCTTTGTCAAGAGGAAAACAAGTCCGCTGACACTGAACGTGAAGGCAGAGGGTTATGCCATGAATGCGCAGTTGATTTGTGAAGATTCTCAGGGAAACAAGGTGGAACTGACCTCCAGGGGGACAAATAGAATCAACCTTGGCCAGGTATGGTTTCCGACTTAGCCCGTCGCTTATTTTTCCAGATTCATGTTGGAGTAAGAACATATCAGGGCTTGCACGATTATTATTAAAGTCGTTGATGACATATCCTTAGTTTCAAGACTACTTTTTGTTCGTTACTAGTGGAATGTCGTTCGAAGGAAACCCATAAGAAACGAACAAAGATCAAGTCTGGAATTCATTCTAGTCAATGAATTCGAGAATACGTTTCCCTGATCTGGAAAGGATATAGAATATTTTTTAAATGACCTTTGTTCATTGAAAACTTTAAGGAGCATCAGATTTTTACCCTGATACTTCTTTACAAATTGAGATATTAAAACGGTAACTTCATGGAGCGGGATAGAGCATGTTTGGAAAACTAGAATCAAAATGAAATAGATTTTCACTGGATATAGAGTGAGACAGACCGTCACTACTTGCTGTTTGTTCTGTTATGGTTGGATTGAATTTAAGTGAGATCTGCGCACCCCAGAAAGGCATGTTACTTATGAGTCAGTCTCTGCAAAAAATGAAAGATGAAGTTGTGTGATAAGCTACCGAGACTCGCATGAAGTCTTTTCCGTTTAACCTTGCTTTTTATGGTGAATACTAGTTCAAGCGCATCAACCGTGCTCCGTTTGCAGGTTGAAATCAATGAGAAGGCAAGTCGACAGTTGTTCATTGTCAACTCGGGCAAGTTTAACTTCGACTTCGCATGGGAGCTGCACAACCGGACCAAGGTGAAAGGTATCCGCAATACTGAGGAGAACAAGATGGTGTCCATCACTCCAGAGGGCGGGACGGTGCCTTCCAATACACGTAAGAGGTGTCAGATGGCCTTCTGTCCGCCTGCCAGGCTCTCCCTTCAGAACTGCGATCTGATTCTCAAGGTATCATACTTTTCGCTATCATTAGACGTTAGCAATGTCTAGTTTAGCCATCGGGTTGTTTAGCTAATAGAACTGTTTGTTGCCTTAGATTACAAACGGACCCACGTTTAGCATCAACCTGACGGGTACTGGTGTCCAGCCCGGGCTCAGTTTTTCCTTCCTCTCCTACAACTTCGGGCCGTGCTTCCTGTACAGAGCGGGCATGCCCCTCAAGAGAACCACGCTGGTCGTAAAGAACGAAGACTCAAAGGAGATCAGGTGAGTGTTGATGATTTTGATGTTCGTGTAGTATCTAGTCATAACTGGGTATTTTCGAACTTACATACATGTAGTTCTTGTTCTTATTGTGGCGTATTATATTTGTTTAGTGTGTGTGTGTGTGTGTGTGTGTGTGTTCATACAACTCGATTAGGTGACATGGTATACTTGTATGGTGTGTGTCTATGTGTGTGTGTCCGTACAACTCGCTGGTATCGTATGGTGTGTTGATGTAGAGTGTGTGTGTCCATTTAGCTCGTTACATGGTATGTTGCGCGGTATGTGTGTTTCTATAAAACTTGATGGTGCTATAAATAACCAGTCTGTATGAACACAGCAACAAATAACTGTTTTTACTGCGGAAATACTTTTTGACAACTTCAACTACTGTAAGCTGTGGTGTAAGCAATGCTTTTTCCTTAATGGTATGTATATGTGGTTGTGTAAGTACTATGATAACTCGGTATGATGTTGTGTGTGTGTGTGTCATTGTAACTCGACAGTGTTGCTACACCATGTTAACAATATGTGTGTGTCTGTGTGTCCACAGCGTGGAGTGTCTGTACCAGAGCACGAGCCACCTGGAGGTACACTGCCAGCCCGGAGTGTTGATCCCCGGTCAGAAGACAGAGGTGGACTTTCTGTTCTACCCAAGAGAAGCCAGACACTACCACGAGGTCATTCCATTTGAAATCAACGGTCTCTCTACCATGCAGGTGGAGATACATGGCGAAGGCACAGACATGAAGGTCAGTCTACCTATTGTTATTCAGTTAATATTTTGTTGGGGTCTGAGAGATTAGGATATGTTTTGTCTCGTGTATAGATGTTCATAAAACAGTTTTCTAATGTTAAACACAAAAAACCGCTTGGGAAGATTGAATGAACAGGTTTAGATCGCCCAATTTCCACCTTACCAACACTTCTTTTCTAGAGGCTGCTGTGTCAGTGCCAGACATTGACCAAACAACTTGAAGTAAGCGCACGTCGTACTGAACTATGTCGCTTGGTTTTAGTTTTACAGTAACTACCTTATCATGAGCAAAGGAAACAAGCAAGGGGTTAAGTGCTAATGAACGTGAGGTTTATAGGCTTCACAAGGTGCCGAGCTTGCGAACGAACTCCATGACATTCCAAACGTTTGAAAAAGGTTCCAAGTTTTAAGAACACATTGAGACGGAGACAAACTTGAAGAAATTGAATAACTGATCACCAGATCAAGTTCTGTCACAGCCACGTGAACGGAAAGAACGGTTTAGAGTTAAGCAAAAAAGCTTTGCTGCGATGTTGTTCTGTTGTAAAACTAAACTATCGGTGATTTCCATTTTTCTCATGGCTCACGTGGTTTTATAATGTTGGCCATAAATCGAAGTAAAGGATCTCACACTCGACCAGTCAGGCCGTTGTATATAGGTATGGAATGCAATTTTTCTGGTGCAATTTCTTTGCTGTAATGATTGCACTCCTAAGATTTTGCAAGAGAGGACAACGTTAAAATCATACTTTCATACTGCTGTACAAACTTTATTTCGAGACCCCATCTCGAGACTTGGCCATTTGCATTTGCTAAAGTAGTTTTAACTCTCAAGTTGTTGAGTTTGATGAATAATGTCATTTTCGTGGCCATGTTGGGCCTAACGGATTTGTGAACCAAATTGTCAGGTTGAAGTGGCCAGTGCAGCTAACAAGCGGGTCAACCTGGGTGCCCTCCGAGTGGGTCAAACCAGCCACAAGACTGTCAAACTGGTGAACAGAAGCCCCGCGCCCATCACCTTCACTGTGGCTATCACCCCGGGGGAGGTGGCACTACAGCAGGCCAATATACTCAACATCACGCCCACCGCGGACATCTTCCTCCGCCCAAACGGGGGAACGAGTAACGTTGAAGTTACTTTCACTCCTAAGAGGCGCATACCGCAGTTTACTGAAGAGGTAAGGGCCTGTTTAATACGACCTGTCCGAAGGACTGACTAACCTTAAAATGTAACTTAACAGTAGTTTTATGATATAAACATCTGTCACTGTTCCCCTCTTGTATACTGTCTCTTATTGTTATTATGAGAAAACGTAATTAAATGATGAAAAAGATGTTAAGTTTTAGCTCGCACATGTTTTGGCAAGAATTCGAAAACTGAACACAAGTGAACTAATCACGGGTCATCGTTTGATTACATTTTCATGTAACAACATTTTCGTGTAACGAACAAACTACACTCAAAGCTTAAAGAAACTGTTCTAGTTTTAGTTTTTTTGAAACTTCAACGAACAAAGTCTGGCCGAATTCGAGGCATCTCACTGAGTTGTCATCCAGATACGAGTTCACGAAGAAATAACCGATTTAAGTTAGGGGTCGTCGGAAAATTGATTTGTTAACGCTTAGCGTCCAATGGACGTTAAGGGGGAGGGGGTCTGATCGGTAGAGGTGGACGTTAAGAAAGTTAACTCTTGAAACAAGAAGAAAACGATTAAAACGTTCTTGAAGGATAAAATGATCTAGTAACTGGCTGTTTCAAAGCAAAAAGAGCTTGTTGTAAAGCTTCAAGTTGTGCTGGAAAAGGATTCATAAAGACAACGATTGCCCTTCACAACTCATCAAGGTATAAAATACAACAAACATTTATCGAGCGCGAGCATGATTGTGTTGCTATTCCCAATAGATTCGCAGAATATTTTCGATCTTTTTATCTGGGTTTTGAAGACGCTTACGCTTCCAGGAAGAGAAATTGTAATTATATCTAGCGTATTCTATCATTTTAAAAGGAAATATTGAGTGGACGTTAAGGAGGGAGGGGGGAGGAGGTTAGACCTTAACGTCCATTGGACGTTAAGCGTTAACAAATCAATTTTCCGACGGCCCCTTATGGAGTGTAACTTGTATTATTGTTATTGTTACTATTATTATAATATTATTATTATTATTATTATTGATGTTTGTATTATTATTATTATTATTATTGTTATTGACATTGTTACTTTTATCATTGTTATCTTCATCTGCTGATCATCATCATCGAGGTCTTCATCTTATCTCCGTACTCTCAGGTGATGTTGGAGTGTGCGGGTCTTTCGCAGCCCATATTCGTGGTGACAGGTCAGTGTCAGGGTATAGAGGTCACACTGGACAGCGAGTCCGTGCCATTCGGAGCAGTCGTGCAAGGCAGTCGCAGTTTGCGCAAACTGATCATGCGCAATACAGGTGATATTGGAGCAGCCTTTGCTTGGAACGCAGACAAGTTTGGCCCGGATTTCTCCGTCGGACCTGCCGAGGGTTACATCTCGCCCGGTATGGAAGTACCGTTTGAGGTTGTCTTCCACCCAACCGTTGTTAACCATGACATCAGATATGAGGTACGCGCCTTGTAACCGGGTACTATCACGTATTAGTGTTAGGCATTTAAGTAACCACCGATTCACAATCCTGTATTGGGACATAACGTTATCTATCATACAAATACACAAACATTTCTTTTCAGTAGCAAAGAGGATTCTTGCATTCCCCTGCCCATAAAAAGGTCATTATCAAACTAACATTTATGCAGAAACAAAAAATCAACTAAGAAAAACTCCTTCACTCTAAAACATAGCAAGTGCAACTACAAGATAGTTTGTAGATCATTGTATAGGATGCCTTTTACCTTGTGAAATTCAAATTTCAAGCGTTCGATGGTCTTTTCTTCTTTGAGTTAAGCTTTTTTGTACTTGTTTATTTTTACCTGTACTAGTCAGTGACCTCTTACCGGCTTTGCCTTGTCCATTGAAGCCAAGCGTGTGATTCATTTAGCAGTACCGATATTCTAACAACCTCTCATTTGGTCACCTACAGGGCCTGAGGTGCGCCATCGAAGGTGGGAAGCCACTAAAGTTGGTGCTAACTGGCAGCTGTATCCCTCAGCAGCCGCTAAAAGAGGTTAGCTACCCTTACAAGGGCTATTTTCATCTGTGGACCAAACGTTAAAGGGCTACTCCAGTGGCCAAAGTCACATTTCCGAAATTTGCGCCAACTTGTCTGAGAAAAACGAACTTGCCACTCATATTGTTCAAAAATGTTTAGAATTGGCAAAAAATGAGCAAAATGCAAATTTAAATGAGTCTTCGAAAGCGCTGCGGAAATCGTTTGGGTTTTGGTACTTGCCATGACAACAGCTAAAGATCGCGTGAGCGGAGGTAATTCAGTCTGAGAAGTTGTTGCTGGTTTTTCGTTGTTTTACAAATAAAATGGTGCTCTATGCTTCGCTAAAATCAAAGCAATTAACTTTAGTTTCAAAGATTAATTTGACAGAGGTAACTCCCACAGACTTGCAGGACAGAACACATACTAGTTCGGAGTTCAAGTAAGTTCAAGTCGTCTTTGCAGCATGCAGACACTCGGTTCAACTCAAAGAAATCGCTTCACGCAAACATCGCTGAGTGAAGTTTGTTTAACGTACTGGCAAAAATACAAGTCGCAAATTGTCTATGGTTGCAAATCTAGTAGTGACGCTGTTTTCTCGATAGTGAGTTTGTGGACAAAGTAAAACATATAATCTTGTCTTTTTTTGTGAACACAGGCCTAGAAATTTAAACTTTAAGTCACATGTTCTAAAATACCAGTGAGAAAATTTACACCGTAGATCTGGAGAGCATAACTTAAGTTTTGATTTGACGTGCGAGGATATTTTTGAACCAAAGTCGAAAAATTTAAACCCTTCAAGTTTTGGTTGATACTAACAAGTTTTGATACAATTACATGCAACTTAGTTGTAATTTTTCTTACCTTAAGCTGTTTTGATCTAGTTAAATGATGCATTCGATTCTTTAAAGTTATCGTCTTTATAACAACTTCTCATTGTTTCCAGGTTCTTCACTTCTCTACTCATGTGCGCACGCGTGAGACACGGAACTTAGTGCTTCATAACCGGACAAACCAGTTATGGATGTTGCGGCCAGTGATAGACGGTGAATACTGGTCCGGGCCGGACACCATTACGGTGGAACCTCAACAGACCAAGAACTATGAGCTAACCTACAGACCGCTGACCATGAGCCAGGAGGGCAAGAAACACACGGTAAACGCCGCTCTTATTCTGCAGTGAGCTTGCCTTTAACCCCCCCCCCCCCACCCCATCATTTCAGTAAACTCCGAGTTTGACCCGCCTAAAATTATTAAGCCCCAACCAACCCCTAAGAGAGGTATTTTTCTTTATCAGAAGATGTATATGTTTCAGTGCAGAAATCTGAGCCCCGAACTACATTAAAAGTAACGGTTACTGGCTTCAAGAAAAAAAATGAAAAACTTCTGGGAAAAATATTGCATTACTAGGCCCGAGATGTAATTCACAGCCCAAAAGCACTGAAAAAGAGTTCGCCCCAAGGGGCAGTCAGTAAAACTGGTGTGAGGACCTTACGTTTATGTTGTCGAGACTGCCATCATAATCACTACTATTAACCACGGCCGACTGTCTGTGTGTCTGTTACAGGGTTCCGTTTTCTTCTCTCTTCCGGATGGCAGTGGGCTACTGTACAATGTCACCGGAACAGCCGAGGGGCCCAAACCGGTCAACAACATTCAGCGAGACGTGCCATGCAAGACTCCTTACACCGAGCTGCTCACCGTCACTAACTGGCTCCGGAGGCCACAGAGGTGCGCACACTAACTTTAGTCGCTTGCCATTTGTCCCGTCAGGACGGTCCTGGTCGGCAAAAGCGCGGGAACTGGAGAGTTTTGGCGGGAAAATGTACGCGCGCGCCTTGGATCTTTCCATTTAAACCGGTCAGAACCAGTTTTTTACGTCAGGCCAGAAAAAACAAATGTAGAGCGATTCTAAACAAAGTTTACATAAGAGAGATGTGCAAAGCACCAGTCCAGTTGTACGTGAAATGGTTAAAACAGCAGAAATTATCTTGTGGATAAAGTATCCGGTGAACTAGTTGCAACAACAGTTTATCTGGAAATTTTTATTTTCACTTTTTTAAAAAAAAATAGGGAACGATGTGCAGTCTTTGCAAGCGTCACTGCCAAGAATTTTGTGTCTTACTTCCATTCCTGACGTTTGCGGGGCTTTTAGTATTTTATGTGCTCGTAGCTTTTGCAACGTTTCATTAAATAGATAGGTATCAGATTCCCTTAGGCAATTTTTTGTGAACACGCATGGACATCGCCTTAGGTGGTACAATAAATTTAACAAAATGAAATGGATAGCGTTATCACGCTAGTTCACATTGAAAACTTTAATAAGTTCCTTTCATATGTTTTCCAAAACTCGAAAGACGATTTTAGATGATCAGGTTATAAATGTTTCGCTTGTGGTGCGTTCATAGAAACATTTGTATTTATGAGCAGCGTTAAAACACTTCTACAGTTAAACAGATGCCTTGAAACTGCTTACTAAGTTTTTTGGCGTGTACTTTGCTTTTATTTTAAAGTTAAGTCGCAATAAGAGATATTCATCTTTAGTATTAACCAAACAGGTGAATAGCACTTTTCGCGTGCTCTGATTGGTTCATCAGAATAGGAATATCCTAGGATATTCACCTCCAGACGAAATTTTCAAAATGGCGGCTTGTTTTGTCACTGTCACCGAAGAAGAACTTCGTCAAATGAACGAAGAAGCATCTCATGCCAACACAAAATCCACCTGTTTGGTTAATACTAAAACAACTATCCCCCTCAGTGTAGGTGCCTAGTGAAAAATATTCACCTCGCCGCTTCTCGGCTTGGTAGAATATATTTCACTATTCACCTCCACTTCGGGGGATAGTTGTTAAGTAGCTACACCTTTCTTGACTACAAACTAAGAATTGGTGTTGCGTGTTTGTAGGTTCCGTGTGATTATCGAGATGATCAAGCCAGACAAGCCGGACAGTTCCACCACGCTGAAGGGACTCGACTACATCGACGTAGCTGGGTTGTCCAAGCGGGAATACAAGCTTAACTTCTATGCTCACAAGGAAGGAGCATTCAGTGCCAAAGTAAGTTAGGATACTGGCTTTTACAACAGCTTGTTACCATTGTTTGTGTTTCTGTGTGTCTTTGAAGACCTGCGTTCAACTACTGTAGTCTTACCTGTTCAGTTATGTTCTTATTGGTCATTCAGATATGCTCCTATATGTTTGTTTTGATACGGTGGAAACAGTGACAGTGTATAAAGCCGAGTCAAGTGGACCGTTTGCAAATAGCAGTTTTCACAATTTGACTAAAACAAAACTATGGAGTTCAGCTTTTTAATGTAAGCTAGATAACTGATGAGAAGAGCTGAAAGTGTTATTGTTAAAGCCCGAAGTAGTAAGTAGTTTCTAGTCACACTTTTCACCTCGTTCTTTTATTTCTGGTAAACAGGTAATGTTCCGCAACGAATTATCTGGAGAATACCTCTTCTATTACGTGACTTTTAAGGCCACACCCCCCGGTGTTATGGCAGCCATCGAGCTCTCGACACCAGTCCGACAGAGCACCTCTCACCTGGTCACGCTACACAACCCCTTGACGTCACCAGTCAGTTTCAGCTCGCAGTGTTCAGTGGCCGATATCCAGCTACCCCCCAACTTTACCGTGCCTCCCTCCTCCGAGGTTAGTTTTCCTTAATATATGTTGTTTCTTCAAATTTAATTCATATATTGGAAATAGAACCTACCTACCTTCAACTGCCCCTATTTATTCGCAATTGGACGTATTCCTGCGATTTCAGGCCTCAAAAAATTTAAAGCCTGATATTCCTCAAATAAAAATCCCCTCGCGTGAGATGTGATGTCCTTGAACGAGTTTTTAAGGCCATAATTTCTCCCACCTTTTGTCACCTCGCACAATACGTAAATAATATTTTAAGATAGTACAGTACATCCAATAATATCAACTATTTACTCTCTTTCCTAATTCGGCTTTTTGCTTCCAAGTTTTTCTACATTGTCACCACGTTATCTATATTATCAAATTAATGATATAAAAAAATCCATAACATATATTTTACAAAAGGGGGAGTTAAGGTCATGCATTTTTAGCATTAGGCAGGTGTTGGTCAGTTGATTTTAACTGCTCTAGTTAAGTGGTGGGTCATCTCATTTAAAGCCGCCACTTTTTCAAAATTTCGGCCCATCCCCGCTTTACGTATTGAACAGACACGAATAATTTTTGTTTTAACGTTACGACCCCGTTCATGTTCCACTCGTTTTGCAGCCATTTTTGAGTTTGTATGGTGTTTTTTATTGGTTCCTTTTGTTGATCCAGTAACTTTAAAAGCAAAACAATTTTCTGAAATAAAATACAGACTAACATTTTCACTTAGTACAGGACTTTGTATGTATGGTTTCTTAAAGAAAATGATTGCCCTTTAGCTTTGCCGATTGTTTTAAAGGCGAAAATAACTCAACTGTACTTTACAGGGTTCGTGTATGTTTGAGTACCTCCCCCTGAAAGCGGGTGACGTCACTGGTCGCCTGACCTTCAGCAGTTCGGAACTGGGAGTTTACCAATACGACTTAATCTTAACGGCGACACCTGCTGGACCGGAAGCACCGGTTCATTTCCGGGCGTGTCTGGGCACTAGCCAAGCCCAAACCTGTCGGTTTGTGAACTACTCCAGGTCCAAAGTGGAATACAGTTGTAAGGTAGGCTGCAGAGTTTGACTAATCTATAAACAAGTTCTCGTGTTTTTTGTTTAAAGAAGTTTTTTTGGTGCAAAACAGACAGCGACTGTTTTGTGTGTGATAAAACACACAATAGACAGTGCATGTTGAAGCGCTTTATCGACCCAGTAGCGAGTGACTGATCGCTCGTGTTTTGTTTCAGGTTGACAACAGTGACTTTCATGTGGAGAAGAGCGTAACAGCAGCCTCTGCATCGAGTGGTGGTACAGAAGTGGGCGTGGACGTCACGTATGAGCCGGGTCGTCTTGGGGATTCAAGAGGCACACTTACGGTAGTCTCGCCTGTGGGCGGTGAATATGTGTTCCCCTTATTTGGCCACTGCCTGCCTCCCAAGCCCCAAGGGCCCTACAGCATCAAAGCAGGTTCCTCCACCAGTATACCATTCAAGAACGTGTTTCCCCACACCACCCAGTTCACCTTCTGTGTCGACAGCCCTAGTTTCAGCGTGAAGGCAAGCGAGTCTGTCCGCGGCAAGAAAACGCACAACATTATTGTCAACTTTGAAGGGAACGAGGGAGGGTCCAAGGCCGTCAAGATGGGTCGGCTGATGATCACGTGCCCTCGCAGTGCCGGCGGAGCCGGAAATGTCACGTGGACGTATTACCTCAAGGGAATCACGTCATAGTGTCACGACATGCTATCGCATTGGCTTTTCTTAGTAGTTTGTGCTTGTAGATATGTGCGATAATTCTCCTAAAGAAAGTTAACTGGTGGAGTTCGCTTTTTACAATAAATATTTTCCCAAAGTTTCGAAGCATTTTAAATTTTTTTTGAAAAAAAATATTCCACAAAAATTTGACAATCGCCATTAAGAATGGATTTTTCCAGGAGACTAGAGCAGTTGTGAGAGCAGATATTGTTTATTTATTCGACAGTCTTCCTTTAAGTATGAGTATGTCCATTAGGTTGAACTTGGGTTTTTGAGCCTGTAACAGTAACACATTGTTTCCAAAGACAACCAGCCAATAAAGGCACTTGATGTGAAGTTGTGGTGAATAGTACATTGTCTTACACAGATCCTACCCTCCTGGCTCAGGTACCTTGTCCACCAAGTTCTTTGATTTTTGCTTCATCTCTTTTTGCATTTCTGCTTACGCCGGTAGAAATTTGGAAAATGTTAAGAGATAGTGAGCTTGCCGTATTACACGTAGCTAAAAACTGTCAATTGATCTACATTTACATTTATTTATCTTGCAACTTAGGCAAGATGGTCAGCAGTCCGTAAAAAAAAAACCGCACAAAAGTGAAAAGGGATTAATCAAACTACTAGGCAAAGCTGACTACTTCATTCCGAAAGTTATTAGAGTTTGCCATTGCAATTACTCGATTTGGTAGATTGTTCCAGTCTCTTATTGTACGACGCCAAAAGCTAAATTTATAGGTGTCAGACCGGGGTTGCAGGGGGACGAATTTGTTGGGATGGGAGAACCTGGTTTTGAGACATGATTGTGGCTTCGCACACTCAGGAACTGACACCACCACTTGATTATTTAGTGTTCTGTGAAGTGATGTCAGTCTTGCTACTTTCCTCCTTTCCTCAGATCTTCACTAATAACCACAATTACTAGGAACGTATGTGATTCGTTAAACGCTACTATTGAATACAACTTCGAATTCGAGTTCGCAAACATATTCCGGTGGAAGTGAAGAACAAAACAAAGTAAAGTGGGTAAAACAGCTATAGACATTTTGTTCTATTTTTTTTTATGGTAACACATTTACATCCACAAGATGGACTCTGCCACGTGGCCCTCATCACTGACCACAACACCGGCATTAGCCTACTCCTACCGAAATGTACGTGAGAGAGGAACGTTCAGAGACTAGAGCAACGGCTTAACGTCCCTGTCCTGTGCGGAAGAATGTCTCTAAAAGTTCAACCCACGTTGTGGCAATGAATCAAACCCGGGACCTCCCGGTTGGCAACGCTTGTGAAAGTGATATGCCCCATGTCGGATAGGTTTTTGTGTCACAAGATCGTTCCGCTTTGACACGCTGCAGCTAAAAGACCTTTTGTCGGCACGAAATCGCACCCAGTATGGTGATGGGGGGGGAGGGGCTAGTTACCCACGACTACCAGGCGCTCGCTCAGTTAAAGCAATTGTGGTCAAAGGTGATCTCAGTTATGCGGGTCGTTCGTAGGTTCAAATCTCACCGGGGTCAGATATTTTTCTCTTTTAACGCAAACTCGTACCCAGTCGCTTTTATGGGCACGCAAAGGGTTGTGGGAAAGACGAAGTGAAGGAAGCAAATTCCTCGAGTTCGTCCTGCCCAAAACCTTTTGCGCGCCCCTCATTTCCTTCCCAAAGTCATCTGCGTCTTCTCTCTTATGCCACCTAAAAGCGACTGGGTACGAGTCTGTTTTTAACGTGTAAGCCTAGTTTCTTCCATGGACCATCGTTTAGTACGAATTATGTGGGGTTTCAGTACAGCATTAGAACTTAGCCCAATTAAATGATTGGATCGTGACAAAGCATGCTCTCTTATTGGCTAGGTAGGGCGAAGATGTAATATACGTTGTGATTGGTAGAAGTCACTGACATGATGCTGTAATTTTTATGAGTGTTTTTGCACTCTCCTCTTTTTTCCCTTTAAAACAATCAAAACCAACAAAAATTGGCAAGGAATTCAAATAGCCCAAGTTTACAAAAGGGATAGTCCTTTTTTATGCCTTATTTGGACAAAATATAAAATAATATATTCAAAACTACTATGTAATAGCCGCCGATTCCTAAATTTAATTTTTCTTTCATTTTAGATTCAAGACTGTGTTTATACATAGCTAGAGGAAGTTTTGATCGTTGTAGGGTTTTGTGCTCTTATATGTTTGATTGTATACGATCGATTTTCATTTCGTGTGGCAGTGTTTTAAAAACAACGTTCATAATACTTTTAATAGCTGCAGCTGAATCCACACTTTGTACGTGTTGGTAGAACATTAGGAAAATCACACATATATACGGCTTTTTAGTCTTTTTTACTCTCATTTTTTCCATTTTACCATACTCTTATTTTACAGGCCCTTGTGGTAAAACAAAGATTGAAATTAGATTGTGTTTCTTTGGTGCGAATTAATGACCTACCGACGTTTGACTAGACTGCATAGTGACAGTGATTCTAACATGGAGTGCAAACTTCCTTGTAAAGATCTATCATTGTTTATTCAAAAAATTGCAATCACGAACTGCTAAATATGCCTCGGGGGACTTTTCATCTGTTTTTAAAATCACTACTTCAGATGGCACTTTGAGATCTCGCTCGTGGCAACACGCTCTGTTTAGGTTTTTGAAATCGAACGCAGGAAATTGTTGTCATTCTGGTTAGTAGTGAAGAAGCATACTGATCCTAAATCTGTGAATACTAAGACTATATAGTAATGCATTTTAAAGCCACAGAACAGCCTACACAGAATCTGAAAAACAGATCCGTCCGTTTATCACGCCCGTTTCCAATACAACGTAATTATAGTTCATTTTGAAAACCATAAAGACATTTATAATGTTATTCCTTATGTCTCAAATTATCACTGTAATTTTTTTTGCCCGCATGATTTATTAGTTGAACGGGCTCCCTACATTCGCCCAAATAATTAGGTACTCAGCCAACTTGTTCTTGTTCTCTTATTAAAAGAGCGTAGCACGGTGAACCAAATTCTCTTGCCATGAACACAAATTGAGCTATGCATGACGGGAATTAAGTTGGCCGAATACACGTTTTTTTTTTATAAGAATAAACTTTATAAGAGCACCCAGGCTGAGATTTTCCCAAAATTAAGAACAAGCTGGGAACAATCACTAGGCTGAAATTTTTATCAGAAAAATTTAAGAAAGTTTCTTGTACGCCGAATGAGATGCACATGTATAAAAGTCTGTTAGAATTAGCTGGGTCATCGAGCGCTGGAAGAGTGATAAGCAAGCTCGTAATGTTCGTGGAGAATGTATAGACTGTGTCAAACTTTTTCACATCAGTACAGCAGTATAAAATAATAGCAAACATGATTTGAGGCTGAAATCGCCAAAAATTTAAGAACAGTCCAGGCTGATTGCTGAATTCCTTGTGAGTTCTTTGCCAAGAAAACTATTTTCTGGTCTCTTGAGAAACGCGCTGTAATTGAGAAAACAGTTTGTCAAAAGTCGGGCATAATTTCGACTTCTCACGAAATACATATAACTCCCACCACACAAAAAAACTCAATTCCAGTCGCCAGTTCGGTGAATCCGAAACCCAAATCTCCTAAACCGCTTCTGATTGGTCAATTCGCGTCTCGTACCCGGTCTCTCAAAATGCCATAGGACTCTTGGCTATACTTCAGTGTTCGTAGAGAAAGCCGTACAACAAACCGCAACATCTTTTTCATTTTGTAAAACCGAAAATCTCAAACCAAGTTGAAATGAAAGTAACGCATTGTTAAACGCCTCAACATACAGTAATAAGACTCAATCCTTTAAGATTCAGAGGTCATGGTTTGTTATTCTTAATGAGGAAACATATTTGTGTTGAGGGACAAGAAATTGTGGTTTCTAAAAGAACAAATTTGAAGTTAAAGACTGGTTTCAATAAAGCATTATTGACTATATACACGCCAGTATCTGTAGCCACAACCAGTTTTCTAAGCGGTATGTTTTTGTAGTAACCATTGGCCCAGCGAGTTTATATGTTTCCATCAGATCAGATTGCGCACTGAAACAAATGTAAAGAAAACGGTTTCTTTCGTTTGTTCGTCACAGTCGGAAATCTTCGTCGCGTACTTTCTGACACGTACTCAGCCTAATTGTATTTTGAGGGCCTCAAAATTCAAAATTTTGTCGATATTTACTTCCTTACGTTGTAAATATGCGATTGTCAGGAATGATCAGTTAATACAACCAGAAAAACCTGTTGTCTTTTTTTTAAAAGTAGCCCTTTTTCAGGTTTTCCTACATACTTGCTACGAGATAAAAGAGGGTTTTTCAGAATATTGAGGCAGTGGGTTTATGGAAACAAAACTAAGAGAAAAAATTTTTAAAGAACAAATCTTGAAACATGTAGTCCAAGAAAGCTAAGTTATCTCGAATGCTTGTATAGATCTCGGTGGATCGCCAGTAAAGTCGCTCTCGGAACTGTATTATTTCAATTTCCACATATTTATTCTTGTTTTAAATTTCTAAACAGTATGTTTAGCCATCAGAAAACCGCAAACTAGAGTACTCTGAGAGACCATAGTCATAGAAGGGGAAATCGTGTTGAAAAAATCACTTGTAGAAAAATTAGCGAGTGTAAACTTGCCATGGTTTACTGACAAAAAACACTTTAGATATTTAATTCACATCAAATCATTGTTCCTTTGCGCACGCGAAAACGCATTGATGCGTACCGTCCAATCAGATCGAAGGATTTGCCATACAATGCAGTAAACCCGTACTACCTTTGGTGCGCAGTAGATCGGTAAAAGAATCCTGTGCACTAATATAGCTAAATACATTACCGTAGCTTTATTAGAAAACTTTATGGATTTTCACTCCGGCTTTAGAGTGCTCAATGCTAGGCAGACCAGTATAAAATCAGAAATATAAGATGGCTAAGATATTGTAAAATCTAAAATCTAAAGTTAAGAATTTAAAAACTCAGAGTTTCACGCGGTTGGGTTGTCTGACAATCGCGGCAACCCAACCGCGTGAAACTTTGAGTAACTGGATGCGCTTTTAAATTTTTAACTTTAGATTTTTGATTTTACAATACCTTAGCCATCTTATATATTTGATTTTATAGTTTTATTATCTATATTTCGTTGTTATATTTTCACAGTTGTTAATCAGTTTGCCTAGTAAGGGTTTAGTGCCCAAGATCAGTAAAAAATGGAAAAGGGCAATGCCACAAAAACGAAATCAAAACGAGTTCTTTTTCTTTGTGCACCTTGCTCGAGTTAAAGAATACTTTATTGGACCAGAAATGCATATTCGTGGTAATATTATAACCGTTAATTAAAAACATTAGTTTTAATATTGTACTTCAATGTTTTGTACGGTGTGATAAACTGCACGGCGCGGACGGAAGCGATAATGCAAACATTGCGGCGGAAAAAATTCCGTAAAACTTGGGTCGGTTTCCCAGTGGTACGGCTTTAAGCCTTTATTTAAAAGAAGTCTTACAACATCATCGACTTAAGATTTTAGTACGAGCCGAAGTTCTTTTTACTAAAAACGTTCTCAAATTTATAATATTATTATAATAATATTTTCCACAGATTTTAAATATATGAAAGGGTCAAGAGATCTAAAGTAATCGCTTCGCTCACTCTGCAACTATACAGTATTTCTGTCTGTTTTAAATAGTCTACCATGGACAGTTTAGCATAAAGATATACCTGTCTGATTATTTACATCGTTAAGAAAAACAGATAAATTGACCGAGCTTTTAGAATGTTACTTATTTTAGCACAAACAGTGAAAACTAATAGAGTTAATAGTGCTCTGTTTTGCATTTTCATGCTTTCGACATTTCATTTTTTTAAAAAAGGATAAAAAGCTTTTTTAAAACTTGTCCATGATAGCATTCCGCCGAACACGTTTCATTTTAACTGTCTATAAACTTTACAGTTTTTATCATTCTCAGTATTTAAATCATTTTATCTGACTTTGGCGAATTATTGTATACCGTATACTGAAGATTACTGTTCTTAGATACGCAGGAAATTCGAAAAAGTTTGACAGAATATGATTCGATAATTATTGTAGACAAGTCCTCAAGTTACTAATAGATCAGATAACACAATTAAGAGAAAGCATGAAACTACTTTGAAGTGTTTTGAGGTCTCTAAACTTCAAAACGGTCAGGAAGAAAATGGAACTGGAGTGTTTTCGTCAAAATAGAAGTTGTTTTGGTTTGCTGAAACAACATCTAGTTGATTGATCGGTTCGCTTTAGTTCGCTATGTAGAATTATAGCAAAGAAAGCTTATCAGAACAAACCTTATCACATAAAATACACATCAGAAGTGCTAAAACACTCTAATGCTTGAGAAAGATATTCCAAATCCCCCAATTGCGATTTCTGTGAAGCAATCTACTTGTTCCGAATGAAAAGTACTTACTAATAGACTGTAAAGTTGCCCTTATACATTTCATTTTTAATTTATCTTGATTTGCTTGGGGCTAGGAACAGAAACTCGATATGACGAGTGCATTCAATATATGAAACCACAATGAAACTGGAAATGAGTAGGAAGTGTGAATAAAACAATTTTTATTGACTTTCATCTTTATATTGAGACTATTCGGGTGGGAGGGCTGTGTTTGGCACATTTTGCGGTAAAAGTGCTCTATTAATGTCGTTATCTGAAGGAAGTTTCTAATCTTGCAAATGCCGCTTCACATTAAGACAAGCTCTTTAAGACTATAAAGCAGATTCCTTAATCTCGTATCGCACAAGACTCGCATTCGTACAAGAGTAGTCCCGCCAAATAAACTTAGAAAAACACTAGGGGATCAGACGTGAAGCTGTGAAAATGAAGGCCATTGCTGTGTTTCTCTCTGCTCTCGTGGCTCTTTTTCTTGTTTCACAAAGTGACGCGTTTACTGCTGGAGCTGGGAGTCTGACCGACATAACTGGCAGAAAACGAGCTTATGGCACCCAGGCAAGTTTACAATTATTCAGTTATATTTTGACTTTGGATTTTTATAACAAACATCCCGACAACACAAAAGCTGTTTGCATTTTTTTGGCTGCATTCCTTACAGTTAAAAATTTTTTGAAACTGAGTTACAACCTAGGAATATTTTGTTTTTTCGACTTTTTCTCATTTTCGTTTTTCTGTATTTGAAAAACACTATGTCGAGGAACAAATGTTTGACATTAACACCATTATGTACGGTACTCAGCCTTGTGATACCATTAACCTCAGTAGGTTCTTAAAAGTTTGTTAAATTTGGACCGGGCATTTTTCAGAGTGTACTCCACAATATAGTCTATTATAAATCGGCAGCACCCTGCTTGTTTCTCAGCATTTAACAAGATTTACTGTTTATAAGTAGTTTAAAAAATGCTTGGAATTACTAGGAGTTTTCAAGGTTCAAAGTATCTCTCGCGATTGGTTTATTTTAAACTTCCAGTGAGTACTTGCTCGAATAACCACTCTACAACCCCGGACAAAAATCTTGAAACACGAATTTGCGACCCCTCCTCTTCTACTCCTCTAAGATGGCTGAAGCGTTCACTGAGCAAGCTCGTTAACTATCCAACTAAAAATTGCCGAACAACATTGTAGTAGGAGAGGCGGAAGGTGTTTCACATAGCATTAACCAGGATTGTAGCGTTAGCTCAGAGCCAAATGACGGAATTATTTTCGTGTTGATCGTATATCCCAACTGAACGGCGGTACGTCTTTAAAAGAAAAGTAGTCTTTCTAGAGCCAACACACCAGTTATAAGTTGCAAAAGACTGCCTCGCCTCAAGACGGTCAACGGCCAGTAAGCCGTTAGCGGTTTCTTGAGGCGCGCTTGTCGTTCGCGTCTTTACCAGCCACACCTTAAGTACGTTTGGTTAAGCGACTTTGGACGAAGCGTTGGGGAAGATATAGTAAGATCAGTTATCGGGTAACACTGATGCAAATCCTAAAAACAAGATGCAAATCTCTTGGAGATCCATCAAACCTGTGTTCAGACAGTACCTTCATTATGGTCTGTCTTCTCTACAATACTAACTGTTTAAAAGCAAAAGTTTTTTTTCCCATAGGATGTTCAAAAAAATTTATAAAAATTTTGGAATCAGTGATCTGTTTATATACATACACTTACAACAAAACTTCGGTAGTACCTTAAATAATATGATATTACAATTTAGCACGAAAAATTCACTTAGTGATTATTGTCATCATCTTCGTCAATATTGTTATTGTCATTGTTATTATAAATATTAATATCATTGTTATAAGCTTGTTATTGTTATTATTATCCCCATCATTATTATTATTATTATTATTATTATTGTTGTTGTTGTTGTTGCTATTCCTGTTGCTATTGATATATACCGGTATTTATTGTTTATGTGATTTCTGACTCAACAGGCCACGAGTCGCAGACTGAACTATGTGTGCGATGCCGCCCGGATTGCTTGTTCCGCGACCTCCAAGCATAAGAGAAGCGCGGGGGACTGATCTTGTGGACCAGTAGGAAGTGCTCGCACTGAACAACTGATGGACAATTGAAACTTCAAACAGAAACTGCATGCTATTCTTAATGCAATATTGAACTAAAATGAAACTGTGTTTAAAGAGAAGATTCCTACGACGATGCGAGATACTGGCAGCAGAAGAACAATACATCCAATCTATATTTTTGTGTTAATTATCAGAGGTTTATATATTCAAGTTAAGTTCATGGTCTGGTCTCTGAATGTATACAACATTAAACTTATCAAAACTACAAATTTAATAAAACTTATCTGCCTTCAGTGGCTTCAAGCTCGTTCAGCGATTGGTGCAATTTACGATACTAAGGTTGTTTGAACTGGACAGCAAGGGTAAGCTAAAGTTATGTCTTTTTAGCAACGATTTCAGCCATTTTCGTAAGCCAGGGGTGGTTCATCGAGGGAGAAACTGAGTTAAGGGACAAAAGCTTGCAGACGCCGAGCAAAGCTAGGCCGTGTCTTGGCCCTGAATGTTTCTAACCCGAATGACCAACCCCGGGCTTCTTGGGAGGCTTTGAAGTTAGAACAGAAAAGAAAAAGATACTTTAAACGAAACTTCTAATAAGCTCAGTTTTTATTAAACAAGGAGCTACTGGTAGCTTACAATCGGTCCCACACAGTAATTAAGGCTGTGCAGCAAGACCAAGTCCGGAACAAGTTTGTTTACATTTTGAATGTCTCCGCCAAATGCACGCTAGAATTTCTATTGCTAGCTTGATGGTTGATCAGAGTTTATAATTATTTAGTTGACAACTGTTACACGCCGGATAATTTTTTCAACCATTCAAGATGTATCAAAAACAACATAAAATTGAGATTATAATATGCAACAAGTGATGAAGTTTTTTGTCTAGCATAACACGTGCGCTGATCAACTTCGACACCAACAAAAGCAAAAACAAAAAGAGAAATTCCGAAAAACATCAAAATACAACCTTACCCGATAATCTACAACTCCACTGTTAGCGAGAAAACACTTCACTCACAGCGTGAATTTTGGTGCATAATCGCGCAATACACAAAAAATATCTCTACTTTAGTACCCAGGCTCCAACTGATGATGCGTAATGTACCGTATACAAAATATATAAATTTAGCTCCCATCGAAGTCTTTGTAGCTCAGTCGGTAGAGCATCCGACCGGTGTTCGAAAGGTCAAGGGTTCAAACCCAACTGGACAATTTTTTTCCGAGTTTATCTGTGCAACGCATATGCACCAGATCTCCACTGAGTATACTCCGCTAAAGCTTACGCGCGTTTAACCCTAATCCGCCCGGGCTTTTTTAGGGTAGTTAAATCTGGGGGGGAGGGGCGGAAAATGCTACTAATCATGCAACAAATCAGAAGGAAACCTTTTTGAATAAGGTGTATATTTGGGGGTTAATTGCAAGGTACAGTGATTAACGCAGCAAAAATGCATTCAGTTTCCCACACCGGGAATCGAACGCGGGCCACAGCGGTGAGAGCGCCAGATCCTAACCACTAGACCATATGGGAAGTTGACGTTGTAGCAAACTTACTAGAAAAATTTAATAAGAAACAGAAATAGGACGCGACGCTAGGAAAGTCTTGCGTTGGTTTATAACCCAACTGAAAGAGTTGATGGATATACCTGCTAATGCAAAGCTATTTGCCGTAAAACCACAGTAATTTTAAAAACATCAATTATTACAAAAAACACCGAGGTCGGCATGTGCTAAAACCTGGACGATGGACGGTGGACGATAAAATCCGGACTATCTAAAATTTGATTAAACAATTAATTGATTTGATTGAGAACATATTTCTTAATTGTTTAATCAAATTTGATACCAATGCGAGTTGGGCGCGGGCTGCGTGTTGGATAGACTGTACTTGCCACAAGTCGACTCGCTATTTTTTTTGGTAATTACACGATATATAGAATAGATACTGAAACTTTCCAAAATTGATTCTAATTTTTAAGCGCCCTTCCAATTTAAGCGCCAGTTGCAAAAAATATTTTTCTTCTTGTTCCAATTTGCGCGCCAGCTGTAAAATTAATTAATTTTTCGTGGTGCTAAATTAGAATAAAGACGGTATACGTTGTTAGATTAGCGGTTGTCTTTCTTTCGTATCTACTTGAAGTAGTAATTTGATAGATGTTAGTGCATGTGAAATAAAACACTGGGCTCCAATTCATCCCCTTCCCTTTATTTTCCACAAATGAAAAAATAACACAAAAAAAATGAAAAATAAAAATAAAAACCGCCGGCCCGACCATCAAAAGCTGAAAAAAGATTCTAACCATCTAATTTTTTATTTTATTTGGCCTTACTGGGGTTTTTGCGCTTTTCAGTTTTTTATCGTGCCTATAAACTGTCCATCGTCCACCGTCCATCGTCCCCAGTCCAGGTTTTAGCACATGATAACAGCGATAAAATTACCTCGGTGTCTTTGTAAAATATGAATTTGACAGCTGTTGACGAAAGTGGTTTAAATTTTGATCCCAAGTTGAGTCGGCCAGCATATATCTTGAAGCCGAATTCGCTGCGAGCTTGTAAATTCGAGCAATCTTTTCAGGCGGTAAGAGTAGCTCGGTTTAAAACATTCTGGTTGATTTCGTGCAAAAGAGTCTTTCTTCAACATGCCAGAGGCAAACTGGCGAGCGACCGTTGAAAGTTGCAGTTCTGAAGGCTCTGTGTGCTAGCCATCATCCAAGTGTTTTTCTTGTTTCTTGGGGGGCGACCAATCCATCCCAAAACCATACTATCACACGAGACAGCACAAAAACCATTAAATAAGTGAACTTTATTTGTTTGGCTAAATTTTGATGCATGCTTGGGGTCATAAAATAGAAATTGTAGAATATTATGAGACATTATCATTGATCACTCAAATATGCCGATAACTGGCCGTTGCAAATTACCTTTACAGTAAATACCGTATTTCCTCGAATAAACGCCGCCCTCGAATAAACGCCGCACCTGAGAGCCAAAATATTAATAAACGCCGCCCTCGAATAAACGCCACCCTCGAATAAACGCCGCACCTGAGAGCCAAAATATTAATAAACGCCGCCCTCGAATAAACGCCGCCCTCGAATAAACGCCGCACCTGAGAGCCAAAATATTAATAAACGCCGCCCTCGAATAAACGCCGCACCCCTGTTGTAGTAGTTGTAGTTTTAATACTGTAAAGTTTGATCGGTACAGCCAGACAAAGAACTGTATCTTTTTTCTACTTTTTAAGTAAAGTTACGGTTGGTTGTTTAACAAAATAAACATCATTTTAAATAAACGCCACCCTCGAATAAACGCCGCACCCAAATCATGAAAAATTTAATAAACGCCGCGGGTTTTATTCGAGGAAATACGGTATCTTTAACATTTGTTCCAGTTTTCTATGCTTCATCGAATTCCGTGACCGGTGGTTACATAATAAAAGTAAAAAACAACCATTTACACTGCCTTCTCGATTAATATTGTTGCTTGTTATCGGACATGCTGTTAGCTTCGGGTCTCAAAAGGCACGCAAGGCATGAAGAAGAAAATTATATTGGTGAAGCCACTTCAAGTCAATCAATAGTTAACTTATTAATTAATTAATTAACTAATTAGTTATGAATTAAATAGCTAAAATAGGGAGGAGTAGGCTTGATACACGTCTCCCTACCCAACCATCCTACGAGAGAGTGGTTGAAAACTCCACCTGAGAGAGAGAGGGTCATTTAGAAGTTTTAACTCGAGTGGTTACTGTTGGAAAACTCAAATAAGGAACGTTCTCCCGCAGAAAAGACACTTGGCAATAAACGATTGATGACAACTTGATGCGGAACTGAACATTTGGAAGTATAACGGCTTTTTTCTTGAAAATTTGCGGTTAACACACGCTTCTTCGATTCTTGGTTTGCACTCAATCTCCAGGGACTCAAATGACAAAGGTGGCCATGTTGGCGGACACAACAAAAGAATGTAATTACAGCGCTACTGTTATTGTACACTAACATGGCGGCTGTGACGTCACGTGCAAACCAAGAATATTTCGGAGCGGAAGGGCAACCATACACAAAATGAACAAAAAGCGGGAATGTCCTTCTAAGAACCAAGGTGGCCAAACATAAAAAGGGTAATGCTTGGTAGTTGAAATTCAGTTACTTGCCACGCTGTGGTCCAACTTACCCAGTGACATGATACTGAACGTGTGAACTGGAGGTCTTCCAGCGTAGTCTCCAGACCTCTTGACCAACACCTCGTTCACACTGTCGGCACTGGCGGCAACCACCAACTTAAAACTGCCAAGTCTAAGGGACAACACTTTGCCATACCGCTTCATTAGGCTAAAACGTTAAGACATATCTATGTGTTACACACCCACTTTCCTTTTCGTTAGTCGATCTATGTATGTATTAATTTATCTATCTATCTATCTATTTATCTATCTATCTATCTATCTATCTATCTATCTATCTATCTATCTATCTATCTATCT
>JAOBRG010058783.1:0-21531 GCA_027574985.1 Umimayanthus nakama | reverse complement strand
ATCAGTTAGTAAATGGTGTCATATTACACTGTTTTCAGAAAATAATTTATGAAGGACTGAACCACAACCAGTAAAAATTTCATGTTCATAGCTGCATTTTTTACAAAGTAATAGCAATTTAATATATTTTGAAAAATTCAGAAATTTGCCAGGGTAACTACCTTAAATATATCCTAGCCACAAAGTAAGTAGCCTTTTAAATATTTGTAAACATGAACTGCCGTATTTAATATTTTATCTCTCTAGATCTTATTATTGTAACATTTGTTATGTATTTTTAACGAATGACATTAAAGACACTGTTTTTATTATTGTCATTATTCTTATTATTCGGAAAAATTTGAAAGAAATTAACTTAAACTAACTGAGATTTGAGACGTATCATGCCTGGACCCGTAGCCACTCTCGGAGGTTTAACGCGTAGTACGCGTTGACACGTAACCACACTCTTAGGAAAAATAAAAAATTTCGGAAGCGTAGCTGG
Organism: Umimayanthus nakama; assembly: GCA_027574985.1. Taxonomy (NCBI): domain Eukaryota; kingdom Metazoa; phylum Cnidaria; class Anthozoa; order Zoantharia; family Parazoanthidae; genus Umimayanthus; species Umimayanthus nakama. Next base: position 21,047 of record JAOBRG010058783.1, on the reverse strand, counting down.
AGTAAAATTCTGAAGGTTGTTTTTTCTGTTGCGGGGTATTCGATATAGTAAGTTCACAAAAAAATACATGACTTTAAAGATGAAAAATGTGGTTTCACAAATTGTTTTGGAGATAAAGCATTACAAGTTTGATACACCGTTATTCATAAACAAGAAATCTTTGTCTACAGATACTTCAAAAATACCGGTTTTAATTTTATTATTATTATCATTATTCTTATTATTCGGAAAAATTTGAAAGAAATTAACTTAAACTAACTGAGATTTGAGACGTATCATGCCTGGACCCGTAGCCACTCTCGGAGGTTTAACGCGTAGTACGCGTTGACACGTAACCACACTCTTAGGAAAAATAAAAAATTTCGGAAGCGTAGCTGGAGTAAAATTCTGAAGGTTGTTTTTTCTGTTGCGGGGTATTCGATATAGTAAGTTCACAAAAAAATACATGACTTTAAAGATGAAAAATGTGGTTTCACAAATTGTTTTGGAGATAAAGCATTACAAGTTTGATACCGACCGTTATTCATAAACAAGAAATCTTTGTCTACAGATACTTAAAAAATACCGGTTTTAATTAGCACAGTCATGCCTAATAGTAATAGATCATTTGTTCTCCTTGAATCCCAGTTCTTTTCAATTCCAGAATCGACTATTAATTATGACAACCTTTTTTGAAAATGCTGTATCCTCTCTCCGGCTCCTCCGCCCATTTAAGAAAATACCCAGAAAGCCCCGGGACGAGGTTGCAGTTCCCAGGACAAACTCATCTCCATTTTTGGCGTGGGTGCTAAGTAATTGCACAAAATCGTGACATGTGAGGAAATAGATTTGCCGGCGAAAACATCGAGAAAATATCAGGTTTAGAAAATAATCATAATGGTTAAGAAAGGGAAAAAGAAATCTGCGCTAGCAGCAGCTGTAGAGGCAGCGGAACAAGAAGAACTGTCTGATGACATGAAATCGATGACTGTCGAAGAGTCGCAGAAAGAAAAAGATACGGTGAAAGATAAGAAACGTAAAGGCAAAGAAAAGGAACAAGTTGAAAAAGTGGAGGCCGATCGCGATTTTGCTGGTAACACTGATCATGAAATTACTGAAAAGAGTACTGAAGAATCGGCGGGTGAGTTTTGAGGAACAAATGGTTTTAATTTTTGATATCTTTAATATAAATATAAAAAAAGATGCTTCAGGGTTCATCCAGTGTCTGACAGTCACCAGTGACGTGTATTATCACGTATTATTACTATAAACTCGATCGAACTTCAACTTAACTTGTAGCTTCCAATTCTACTGAAGGTCGATTTGCTTCTACATAAATCATTTTTATCAACTTACGAAATGCTGGAAAGTTTAACTTAGAGTTCAAGTCAATGCTCATGAGTTTTAGCAGTAGTGTTAAAGCTGCGATTGCGATCAATCCTGTCTGAAAGGACGGCATCTGGATAAGATCCAACACTTGGCAAAAAGTTAATGCCAAGTTATTGAAACTGCTGAATGTTTTGTACATGTACTTATGTAGATCTTTCCCATTGGCCTGACGGGCCCTTATGATCAGTCCATCCATCGAATAAAATTTATTACAAGTTTTAAAGAACATCGAAACTTATCATTCTAACATTCCCCCAGTCCAAAAATGTAAAATAAGTTCACAGTGTGCTTAATAGAGGAACAGCAGTTCCAAAGCTCTTAGGGCCTTTCACATGGGAGTGAATTCCCCTACATGTAGGTAGGAGGGTTACCCTAGATGGTAGGGTAAGTACCCGCTGCCTTCACATGGAAGAAGGAAGGATAGTCCGAGGGAATGGGGGTAGCTCTACCTTAAAGGCAGGAATCATAGGCCTATCCCCCCAGGCCATCAGTTTGCCTGTGAAACTGCGATTTTTTCAGCTCAGGTACCTAGGGGTACCCATCCCCTCAAGATAGCATCTGTCATGTGAACAGGCCCTAAAATACTGTCAGGGCTTGGATCTTTCATGAAATTCAACTGATTGAAATTATTATATTTCTGTCAGAGACGTGTCTATGTATTACAAACATCTGGTATACACTCTGCGCAGTGGCTCCAATTCACTTGTTCAAGCTTTCAGGAAAATAAAAAAAACATATGTGATTGGTTACTTTAAATTTTTTGTTGGGCATCTTTAACTGGCCATAAATTATGATTTTGCTACAGTCGCATGCTTACAATAAAAACAAAAGTATTTTGATTTCTTATCACCCTGTGATGTCAGGGCCATCGCATTGACTTACTTTTTGAATAGACATAGTTGATAATTCCTTTTTGACTCAGTCAGTTGTTCTATTGCTTAACTAATGGTTTTTGTGCTGTCCTGTGTGTTTTTAGTCTGGTTTTGAGAAGGATTCCTCTGTGAACAAAAATACCTCAGGCATGCAGCTTTGGATGACAGCCGGCACACCTGTAGAGCCTCCAGAACTTCACCTAATTTCTGCAACTTCTAGTGGTAGCCTGCCAGCCAGCCTCCAGCATGTTGAAAGAGGACTCTTTTGCATAAAATCTAAAAAATTTTGAAATCATGCTACTCCTATCGCCTGAAAAACTCACTCAAATTTACAAGTTTGCATCAAACTCAGTTTCAACACATATGCTTGCCTAGGGTCCTGACTCAACTTGGCATCAAAACTCAATTGATCTTTCGTCAACAACTGTCAAATTCAAATATTACAAAGACACCAACATAGTTTCAACGAATTTTTTTGAATTAAAATTTGACCACTGTATCTTTGTTATATTTGAGTTTGACAGTAAGTGTTGATGGCAAAAGGTCATGTTGGTTTTGATACCAAATCACATGAGGCAACACAAAAACCGTAAAATTAAGTAAACTTAATTTGTCTGGCTATGTTTCAGTAAGGCTCTACTCTGAGAACGAAGTATTCCATTGGTCATTGAACAATAACATTAACAATAACTGACACTTTTTAACAATATGCTATTGTATGTTCTTTATGGATGGTCAGTTTATGAATAAAAGTTTTGGTTATTTGTATTGTGTTTTTATCCAATGTGATCTTTCGTTCTCAGAGTAGAGGGCGACTCCTATGTTTTGGCGCTTTTGGGGGTCATAAGATAGAAACTGTAGACATTTCAACAACCACTCAAAATACACCAATACATGTAGTTGGCCTATGCAAGTTACAAAAAATAAGTACATATGGAATCACAGAGCATTATCTATCTTTATCTAACCCGCACTGTCAGACATGTCTGGCTGTGTTCTCAATAAGAAAATGGGAGAAAAGTCACATGGGTGACTGCGAACCAAAATGACTGATGGCTTGGTGAACCAGCTTTTTGGAGCTGTTATGCTGAGGGACGATATTGACATAACTAAAAATAGCTGACATGCCTGGCAGCAGCACACTTAAGGCTACTGAAATTATTGTGCAGTGAAGCTGAGGGATGTCTGAATAATGTCTATGGAACAGTTGATATCTTGAGAAAGAAGGAGCTACAACAATTGTGTTGTTTATCTTCACTGATGTTACCAGTGTGTTTATCTTCACTGATGTTACCAGTGTGTTTATTTATTTTTTCAGAAGGAACAGAAGAGAAGAAGCTGAGTAGAAAGGAAATGCGGAAGCAAAAGAAACTGGTAGGCAGTGGAAATATTTGTGTGCATGAACAGTTCTGCAGTTGCATCATGAGTGTTACTGTTGTTTGTTACTAATAAGTACTACATTTACCCATTACATTGTATTTGCTTGCAAAGATGTATTCATCTATTTTTATTCAACATGTTTAACCTTACTTTTAAATCAGGGTGTGTGAAGGGTTAAGGGGTACATAGGGGGGGGATAGGGTAGGTTGATGAATTAAGTCATTCTGATTGATACTAGATTGCAAACCCTTAGCATGTTTTCAAGACATTCCTAGAATTTCTTTTAAGACATTTGAAAATCAAGTTGCCAACTGTTGGTGATATAACCAATATCTTTGTGTTTCCATCTATAGCAATAGCATTTCTATATCTTTTATCAAAAGAGCTCTTTGTCTAACCTTTTTTGAAAAGAATAACTTAACAAGTTCTTAATTTAAGTTATAAATCTTGCTGAACCAAGACCTTCTCTGATATTTTAATAAAATTCAAGTCATTTTTTTTAAAGACAATTTCCTAAAATTCTCAAAAAGAATAATTATGATAGTTTTAACCAACAAAAAATTGTAATAACTAAAATTAATGATCCTAATATTTATCATCATTTGTTGTTTAGGCCAAATACGAAGCTGAGACTCAAGAGGCTGCAGGTTCACAGTTTTCAGTGTCACAGCAGGAATCCTCAGCTAAGACCAGTACCATGGAGAATGCCCAGGACATCAAGGTGCTGCACATTGTTCCATGATCCTGGAATCCGTATGCACAAAGTTAAAAACAGTTCTTCTTAATAAAGTTACAAAAATGACTTGGTCATTTTCATTCTAAATGTATGAATTTTTTACAGATTGAGAAGTTCAGTATCTCGGCTCGTGGCAAAGATCTTTTTATAAATGCTTCCTTGAACATTACAAATGGCCGTCGCTATGGTTTGGTCGGCCCCAATGGGTAGGTTGATCAGTCAGCAGTTGTTGGGTGGTATAATTAGTGGACTGGTCCCAGATGTACAAAGAGAGAGTAGATAATATTAGTACCTAATACCTTCTTAGAAATTGCTGGTTGTCCAATGAAACTTAAGAATGTGTGATTGTTGTCCTCTGAATAGGGATCAATATCCACTCGACGCTGGAAAATATTATCCACTCTTAATACAAGCAGGCCCTTCTCCTTTGCTTATACATGATTTACATGCACATAGTATGCAACTACAGGGCCGGCATAATAGTTATAGTCAAGAGTGATAGGTTACTATTTGACAAACATATTAAGGCCAGACCAATTAAATTTCCGGGAGCACGGATTTTTTTCAAAATTTGAAGGGTCGGTCGGTCGGAAAAAAAAGCGAAATAGAAAAAAAATCCCCAATTTTTTTGCGTTGGCTTTTAACATCAATAAAAACTTTCTTTATGGTAAACCCTGCATGTAAATGGTTTTTCAAAGTTCGCATTTAAAAAACGGGTTGACCAGTATGTTGAAATTAACGTACTAACCTTGAAACAAAAAAAGTTTTTGCGAGAACATTAAAGTGCTTCCATTTTCATACTGTAAGGGTTTTAAAGACGTGACCGTAGCGCCAGCAAGACTAGACGTGTGTAATCAAGCGTGTAACCACAAACGTGTGAATTTATTTTTGATATGCCAACTTCGAAAAGACTTGCTTTGCAAATAGAGAACAGCTCCATATTTGTAGTGAAGAGCTTTTCGTATTCGTATTAAGCGTCAGACTTCATTTTTGTTGTGCTTACTATCAGAGTATATACAGGTGTATGCAGAAAAAGCCCTCTTTGTACCTTTCTTCAGTTTGTATGTGTGAACACTTTAATGGTTTCTTTGGTTCTTTGAAGCGAGTAAACAACTCCCAAATAAGGATTGACCAATTTGCTCAGCAAAACGCCACACGCGAAACGAAGATTTTAAAAGTAACGTTTCTGTTCTTTACTGTGTTTCACAGCTGAAATGAGATTTGTAAAACCTCTTTTAGAGAAAAAACTATTGCTTCCTCATCAATATTTCGTTACATTATTTCGTCTTCTTGTACTGCTACAGTAGACTAAATGCATCATTGGTTTTAAAACGATTGTGAAATATATCAGTATAATATATTCAGTGCATCTAACTGCCATCTGTTGCACTAAAGCGAGTCGATAGAATTCTGTCACTTTTAAAAGGTATCTAGCTACTTTTGGAATGTAAAACAACGGGTAAACTGGGAACATAAACTGTACTGCGGCGAAATAGCATACCATTAAATGTAACAGTATGTCCGACGATATTTTGAAAACAAACAACTGCGACTTCCATTTATTGTTTCCGTAATTTCAATTTCTGTAAAAGTGCGATTGTACATTAAACATAGAAATATCAATTTTACTCTCTTTAATTTGATAGTTGTAAGCATAAAAACAATGTAAATTTCTGCCAACAGCTGTTTTTATTGCATCAATCTTCAAATCATGTTTTAAATGATTAACTTTTTTTCATGAATTAAAAATTTTAGGCCATTTTTTATTTTTTTCTACTTTTCGTAAAAGCTGGGTTGGTTGGATCCGTGCTCCCGGAAATCAGATTGGTCTGGCCTAATTTAAAAAAGTTTAAACACCATCCTTCAAGTTTTAAACTAACACATAAAATCGATGCCAATTTTTCACTTCATAGGTACTTTTAATCATTTTTCATTTCTTAAAATTTCTACTGTCTTAATATAACAATTGTACAAAAATATATTTGGTCCTAAAACAATAGATCTTTGCCTAACTCTTACAATCATGCAGTCCATTAACAAGCTACTTAGTGCACAACATTTAGTGTAATTACAAGACAGTCTGGCTATTACCCAATCTATACATGTATTGTCCACACTTACCTGGTGTCATTTTGTTGACCTTATTTTATTTTTATTTGTTGTCCAGATATGGAAAAACCACCTTACTAACTCACATTGCTGAAAGGAAGATCAGAATTCCAGCAAATATTGATGTGCTTCTCTGTGAACAGGGTATGTTGAAATTTCTCTACAAAATTCTTGACAAATTATTTTAGTTTTTAGCTTTACATGTACTGTTGTAAAAAGGAGCAAAAATGTTAATTAAGCATGGATGTATTTTTTGTTAATTCAGATGTCCAAGCAGATGAAACACCAGCATTTGATGTTGTGCTGAAGGCAGACACAAAGAGGTTGAATCTTCTTGAGGAGGTAGCTCTTCACTGACAAATAAAATAGGCATTGGTTTGGCCAGAGATTCCACATAGATTTTTGAGTTGCATTTGTTTCTACAATAATCCAAATGTAAAATAAACAAGGGGCAGGAATGCTTGGTAAGAGCACAGAGAACAGAGACCAGAAAAACATTTGACCTAATTTCAGTTTAACAGGAACAGAATCTCTTGAGCGTTTACCGAGGATCTGAGAGGGGCAAGAACGTGGGAGCAGAGGGTGTAGGAACCAGAAAAAAGAGGGGAGGGACCCTGGGGGAAGCTCAAGGGAGCCAGATATACCGGGAGCAGAGGGGATGGGACCCTGGGAGCAATGGAGGTGATAACCTGAAAAAAAGAAGGGGTTGAAACCTGGGAGCAGAGGGTGTAGGTACCTAGATTCAAATTGGGTGGAAACCAGAGAAATGAGGGGAGGGACCCTGGGAGAACCTTAAGGGAGTGAGATATACTGGGAGCAGAGAGGGTGGGACCCTGGGAGCAATTGAGGTGATAACCTGAAAAAAAGAAGGGGTTGGAACCTGGGAGCAAAGGGAGTGAAAACCTTGGAGCAAAGGGGGTGGAAACCTGAGAGCAGAGGGGGTTGAAACCTTGGAGCAAAAGGGGGTGGAAACCTGAGAGCAGAGGGGGTTGAAACCTTGGAGCAAAATTAGCGGGAAATCTTTAAGCCAAGGGGGTGGAACCTGGGAGCAGAGGGGGTAGAGGGGGGTAGAATCCTTGGAGTGACGGGAATGGAGGGGGGTAGAATCCTTGGAGCAAAAGGAATGAAAACCTGGAAGCAGAGGGGGTGGAAAACTTCTAGCAAAGAGGGTAGAAACCTGGGAACAGAAGGGGGGAAACCTTGAAGTAAAGGAGTTGGAACTTAGAAACAGAGGGGGGTGAAAACCTTGGAGCAAAAAAAGTGGAAACCTGGGAACAGAGGGGGTGGAAACCTTGAAGCAAAGAAGGTTGAAACCTGGAGCAGAGGGGATAAAAACCTTGGAGCAAGGGGGATGTAAACCTGGGAGCAGAGGGGGTGGAAACCTTGGAGCAAAGGGGATGGAACCCTTAGAACAGAGAGGATGGAATTCTTGGAGCAAAAGGAGTGGAAACCTGGGAACAGAGGAAGTTGAAGCCTTGAAGCAGAGGGGTTTGGAACCTGGGAGCAAAGGGAGTGGAAACCTTGGTGCAACGGAGGTAAAAACCTGGGATAAGAGGGATTGGAAACATGGAGCAGGGGGGGGGGGTTGAAGCCTTGGAGCAAAGGGGGTTGGAACCTTGGAGCAGAGGAAGTGGGAACCTTTGAACAAAGGGATTGGAAACCTGGGAGCAGAGGGGAATGAAATCCTGAGACATTTTGGGCAGGAACCTTGAGGCTGAGGGGATGAGAATCTTGCAGCAGAGGGCTGGGAACTTTAAGATAGAGGAGTTGGAAATCTGTGAGCAAAGTCAAAGAGGATATACCAGTGTAAAAACCTTGAAGCAGAGGGGGTGAGAAACATGATGCAGAGGGGGAAACTTTGAGGCAGACAGAGTGGGAACCTTGAGGCAGAGGGATTAAGAACCTTGAGGTAGAGGGCTTTGGAATCTAGTGGCAGACAGGGTAAGTACCTATTAGTAGCTGTACAATGTAGGTGATGGGATCCTTGGAGTAGCGGGAGAGGAAACCTGGGAACAGTGAGGGCTTATTTCAATTCCCTGTTGCCTTACATAATTGTATCTTTGTATATTTTGTAACTAAAAAGTGTGATGTAGAGGGGATTGGATTTGGCATTTGTTTTAGATGAAAAAGGGTTATACAACTTGCAATTCCAGTGAATTTGGGGTTTGGTGGGGGGGTGAGAGGGGAGCCCGAGGAGAGCTATTAATTAAAAGTTATATCGTCATTTCAACTATAAGTTATTACTTCTTTTTAACGTTGTATTAGGAGAAGAAGCTAGTAGCATTGAGTGAAAAAGGTGATGAAAATGCGATTGAGAGATTAAAAGAGGTAAGCTGTAGAGGTAACTACAAGTACCCAATGTTAAGGTATTTGTGAAACAGAGTACCCTCGAATTTTGTTGAACACAATCTAAGTGTCAAGACTTATGAGAAAGTAAGAAATGTAACAAGGTTTGGTTTCAAGCCACAAGTTATTGTTCATGGGAGCTGAAACATGTTAAGTTTAGTAGAAATAATTGTAGTAGTCTTTATAAATTGACAGGTTCCAATGAAATGGCTGAGTTCTTTGCCATTTAAAACATATTTACAAAATATTACTTGCTGTTAAAATCTGTACAAACAGATATATCAGAGGTTAATCAGTTTGAGTTTTTGATATTATAAATGACATTATGTACACCTTAATGCCACTCGTTAATGCTGCCATATATTTGATTTTACTTTCTACCCTCTGTTTGTTGTTAGGTATACACTGAGCTGGACGCTATTGGTGCGGCTTCTGCTGAAGCAAGAGCCAGGAGGATCCTAGCTGTAAGTTACATAATATCACCTTGGGGGGGGGGGGGGATGAGGATGAGAAGAATGAGGAGTCCCTTCCAGTAGCGGCAACAGATTCTGTATTTCTACAGGTACCAACAAATGTTAGTTTTGTGGACCCTGTATTTTTAAATTGAGTGCTGATAAATTTTAAAGGGCAAGGGAGAGGTTTGTTTGGTGTAAACAAATCCCTTGTCAGTTTTGAGAATGTGCCTTGTTCTGGTCAAGTTGCTGGAAAACGTACCTTCCAGAGGCTATAATGAATTTTTTCAAAGTTGCATTGTCACACTTAGTAAAAGTTCAACAGTATTTCTGTGAAATATTATTTTAAGTCCGCGGTAAACTTGATATAAGAAAAAAATTCTTTCTTGTTTTTCTAAGAGGAGTGGGAGGCGAAAGTTATCTAAAAAGTCCCTAATATCTACAGAGAAAACTAGGTCTTAGTATGGGGTGTATAGGTTTCAAGTGGTGACAAATGCCAGAGTACATGACAGAGCATTCCTACTCTTGACTTTTTTCTGAAGGACAGCACCTGCAGCCTACATTTTTTACATCCGCCAACTACCTTATCCTTAGAAATGTAAAAATGTTATTGTTTTTATAAATACAAGTTAAAAATTTGTTACATTTTACTGTATGTTGTCACATTTCGCATCATTTGTTGCATTTTGCAGCATAAAGTGCATACAAACGGTTGCAAGGTTGTTGGCCAACATCTCACAACATTGTTGGGCCCAACATGTTGCGTCCATTTACATGGAACCGCAACAATGTTGGCACTTGTTGGCACTTGTTCCGTATAGTTTGAATTTGGTCAAACTTTTAGCCCATGCAAACAGTTGCATGATTGTCGGCAAAAAAACCCCAATAACACACAAGAATGTTGTGACTTGTTGCGTCCGATTACATGGGCCTTAACAGTGGGTGCATGCCCCTTCTTGCCTTTGCAAAGTCTGAACCCCCTAAAAATCCCTGGTATCAACCAAGTATTGTAGAGAGTTCAAGATTGTCGCTTCACATAAATGTGCATGCAAACTTAGATAGAAAGTTTTGGACTTGCTTTTGTATCAGTCGTGATTTTTGCACTGATGACCAGTGAGAAATCTACTTGCACAGGTACTACATTACAGGTTCTTGTGTATACTATGTGCCTATGGTATTTTTTCTCAGGGTCTGGGATTCACTACAGAAATGCAGAAGAGACCCGTTAATCAATTCTCAGGAGGATGGAGAATGCGCGTGTCCCTTGCCAGGTAAATAGTTGAGTTGGGTTTTGTGCTGACATTCTCCCTGTTGACAACGTAAAGTTTCTCTTCTGGTTGTTTTGAAGTTCTGCATTTCTTTTAATGAAGGAATTTTTGTCACAACTTGTGTATAGCAATGAAAAATAGTGGGGCGAGTAAGTGCATGGTTGTTTAAACTAACAATGTTACAAACTTATCTGTAGCTAGAGACATAATTATTTTTCTGTGTCTCCATGTAAGCAAACTCTCTACTGTACTATTATCAATTTATCGCAGCACGTTGCAAGATAAATTACCTTGTACAAGTTGACTTGCTTAAATCTCTTCTTCTCAGTCTGTCTGTTTTCATGTGTCTTTCTATGTGTTTGTTCATCTGTCTGCGTAAACTGTACAGTAGATAAGTGAGTGTACAGTATGCCCCTTAGTCTTCACAGTGTGCCTACAGTTTCTTAGTTTTGTCTTCTGTTTAGTCATTGTTGTGTAGTTTGTCTATTGTGTTCATTTGCCACTAACTACAGTACCATCTTAACCACTCACGGCAAGCTTCCGTGTTGTCTCGTCGCACAGTTGATAGCGAAGCGATGATCCATTCGGAATTCGTTAGTTCGAATCGCACCGGGATCAGAGCTCTTTTCTGTTTCTCGGTGTGGGCCCATTGCCTTTGTAGAGCTATCGCTCATATAACAGCAACATTTCATAAATTTTGTGTTCTACATTTTAACTGTTTAGAGCCCTTTTCATGGAGCCAACGTTGTTGCTTCTTGATGAACCTACCAATCACCTGGACCTTAACGCTGTAATCTGGCTTGACAAGTAAGTACAGTATGGTATTACGTTAGTCTTGTTGAGAAAATGCAGGGATTAAATACTTTGTTGCATGAAGATGAGTATGTGCAAAGTTTTGTGAAGGAAATTTGCCTGGCCAGTAATCCTGTCAATTAATTTGAAATCACTTTTGAATCGGAGGTAACAGGAAATGTTCTGCACTATGCATCAAAATTGTATGCAGTATGTGTAGTTTGAGGAGTCGTGAATTGAAAGATGGTGTTCAACATTTTTACGTTCCATGATGGCAACACAGGTTCAATCGTGGGCTTGTAAAGTACGTGAATGTGTGCTGAGATTTCTTGACCTCCATAAAGCTCCAAATTAGTTGAAGTTTTTTCTTAAGAACTCTCTATTTCTACACCACACAAAGTAAATTTCCACGCCTTGGTTGTGCTGTTTAACATTAATGGAAGATTGGATGAATACTTTTTGCATAAGGACTGCATAGAACTACTGGTTTACATTTTAGAGTGTATTAAAACTGTTTTCAGTTGACATCACATTCCTTAAAAAGGGAACAGTTATAAGTTTGGACACTCTAAAGTAATTTGCTAGTTTAACAGTGTGCAACGGGATAGATTTGAGTGTGTCTGGGCTCCATCACTGACTTTTTTTTGTCCATTTAGTTACCTTCAGTCATGGAAGAAAACCCTTTTGGTTGTGTCTCACGATCAATACTTCCTGGACAGTGTGTGTACAGATATAATCCATTTAGGTAAGGAATCGACTTCAACTTTTAGCTATAGCCGATTGTCAGGAGCACAAATATAACAGCCACTTGTGTGAAAACTCAGTGTTGTATTATAGAAGACATTAGAATATGAATTTTTCAAGTCTGTAGTAGAAACGTTTTACGAGCGATTGCATCAAGTGAGTAAAATATGATGTAATTATTTTCGATCTGAGAAAACAGAATTCATATCTTTAAGCTGTGATGCAATGCTCTTTTTGTTCTATAGACGAAGACACAATTCTTCGCAAGAATTTAGGCAAATCTTTTGATACTGTTTTTGAAAACTAATGCTCGGGGTAACCTTTCACTCAGTGAATCTTCAGAGATAATATGGAAACGTGCGAATTTGCTGGTTTCGGTAATTATTAAATCTGAAGTTTCAGAACTAAAATTTTAAACTTTTAGAAAAGCGTTTGGAAATCGATGTGGAAAGCATCTACTCGGGTTTGGGGTGTGCATGGTTTCCTGTAAATGTTTTACATGGTACATTTTCACGTATAACACTCTTGTAGATCTGTATACTGAATACAAGTGATATATTGAACTGGAAGCCAGCGGAATTTGCTTATGTGGTCGTATCAACCAGTGCAAATCACAAGCCGTGCTACTCTTAGTATTCCAAAAATGATGTTGCTACAGTATACATGTATCTGTTGTATTAATTTCATCTCTTTCTCTTGCAATGTATATATGTTTACACTCACATTTACAATGTATATTACATCTAAAGAAAGGAGAAAGGGTACTATAAAGTTATGGTAATCTAATGGTGTGTCATTTAACTGGTCCACTGAGCTATACCTTTAATATGACAGGGAATGAAGAGAAAAGAAGTTCAGTTATTTTGCTCATAGAGAGAAATAAGTTATTGGTGGAGCAAAATCGCTAGTACTGAGATAGGTAGAGCTAAGGGAGGTACTTCTTAAAGAGCTTTTTTTAGTGCGACTTCGAACCGATATGGGAATAGTGTACCAATTTTTTGTGTTCGTCCGAATGATGCAAGCGAGGGTTTTTTTTCGTTGGTTGTACTACGAGTATATTACTGAAGAGACCCTCGTTACCTTCGGTTTCAGCAGCCTTAGTTGACATTGCTTTCAGGGAGTCATTACTTTCGGATACCAAATTTTGTTTGTAAACGTAAAGAAACGAGCATGAGAAAGCTTAAAATTTGGGAAAGTAATGCCCCCCCCCCCTTGATTTTAGTTCGGCGATCTTCTCTTGCAACTTTTTGGGCAATGTTTCATACACACATGTAATCTGTATCCCTCCACGTTGTTATCGTTTTCTTTGAATTAAATAAAAAAACTCAATTGTTTAATCAATTGACAATCACTGGTTGTTTATAGGAGAGTACAAGTATTTCAAAACGTTTTTGCGTACATTAAGCAAGGGTTGTTAGTTTTTTTTGAGGGGATGGGGGGGGGCAGTCATTACTTTCAGATTTCCGTTAGGTCTCTGAATATTAACGTTAATTCGGGGGATCGTTACCATCTGGGAGTCCTTACTTTCGGCATTTAACCGTTATTGCTGTTTTCAGCTATCAGATATTCATGTAGAGAGCATTTACTTGTGTTACTTTACCTACACTGAGAGACTTTAATTACTGTATAGAGCTTATCATACTGCTTCCTACTTTCAGATCAACAGAAACTGTTCTATTACAGAGGCAACTATGGTAACTATATTTCTTACTTTTTTTCTGCTTCCTTTTCAATGGATTTCCAGCAAGACAAAAGTATTGTTACCTTGAAATTTTAATTTTTAGATCAATTCAAGAAAATGTACAAACAGAAGTTGAAAGAACAAGAAAAAGCCTACCAAAGACAGGTACGTCAGAACAAGTTGACTTTTCTTACAAGATATTACTTCACGCAGGAAAGAGAGCTTGGTGCAAGGCATGGATGTAGTTTGCTACTAAGAAATGAAAATGTACAAGTGTACGATTGACCCAGATAATCGCAGCCTGAAGCATATCTGCAAATGCTAATTTTGTTTGAAAGACTTAAATGTGCATGCAATCAGAAGCCAGCCTTAACGAATTGGAACTTGGTTCAGATGATTACTGAATTTGCATGCCCAAATTGTGTCATTTCTCGGCGGACAAAAAATGATTGCCGTAAGAAATAAGATGTGACTATTTTTTAATTATCATACTAGATTCGTATTTTTACTGAGGTGGTGTAAACTCACTTTATTACCAATTTTTTACCTAAATTAAATTTAGAATACATCAATTATATATATATTTTTTGTTTAGCACATGAATAAGTGAGAGCTACGCAGAATAACTAAAAAGCTGTTGAATTAAGGCTGAGTAATTTTTGATATTTAATTGTAAAGTATGGTAACAAAGCTAACAGTATTAAAACAAAAGGTATGGCTGATATGCATAGGCAAGCAATGGTAACAGTAATAATAAAAATTAAAAAAAATAATTATGAAACAAATAAAAACTTCAAAAATTGTATGTAATTTTCTTTTACTTGTATTTTGTAAAGAGTTGAGGAGAAGAAGTTTTGTATTCTCGTCCATACCATTCCAGCATTTTGAAGCAGTGAAACGTTTGTTAAATTTTCCATATGCTGATGCAAAACGATGGTTTTGAGGCTAATCTCGTGTTACACTTCAGCCATGATGCCACTTACAACTTGCTTGAGCTTTTGCCCAAGCGACCCCCAAACATTCCTGCATTGCTAACTACAACCTCTAAAACAACAGTGAACACTCCTAACCTTGCTGTAGGGCGTAGCCCTCTGAGGTATTCCACGCAGTGTAGATATTTGTGGATGGAGCAGACCCTATACCTGCAGAATAAAACGTACCAGGGTACTTTGCTATGCTTTTACTGTGACTTATATATTGTTAAAAACGGTTTGCCTACAGGAAAAGCAATTGAAGGACCTGAAATCGTCTGGTCAGTCCAAGAAGCAAGCGGTACGGACAACATATTATACGTACCACATGCATATGAAGTGTTTATTTTGTGCGTTCAAATAGAGTTGAACACAATTAGGAATGGCTCCAATTGCCGTATTAGCGCAAATTGACGTACTTGTTAACAGAACAACAACAACAATAATAATAATAATAATGGTAATAATAACATCCATAATAATAATAATAAATATAAGAACAATAATAGTGACTATATTTCAGCATTTCATAAAATGACTCTCAATCTGAAATGTTCAATATATAGATGTAAATATAAATATACTGTTACACAATACAGAATAACATAATAGAAGGGGGAAATGCAGAATGACAATATTTATAAAATATAAAAAGTTTAAAAACTCAAAACACTCTCTATATAGAGTTCCAGTTACTTTAGAAAAGAACCGTTCACATTGGTAGTAAAACTTTTGAAGACGGAGATTTATGAAAAATTGTATACAAGGCGGATTTAAGGGGAGGCGCTAAGGGACTTTAACCCCTCCCCCCCCCTTTCATAAGCAATTTCACAAGCATATGAGCACGGTGACATACACTGCATTAGCGGTATGAAGTGGTTGAGAGTGCTGTTTATTGTTGTAACACTGCACGCTGTTGTTAGTTTGCGTACAATACTGTTGTGTGTTTCGTGACTTTTCACTTGTTCTTAAACTACAAATCTGTTACCATTAGTAAACTGAAGTTCAATATTTTTTTAAAAATGTTAATGTATTCAGTTGTGTGCCTTTTGCATGTGCATTCGAAGCAAAGAGTCAATAGACCAACCTCGTTCCCAGGCTCTTTCCTCTCCCCAGAGAAAGACCCTGGTTGGGTCTGGTCACGTGCCACCCAGATTCTAGGTGGTAACAAATAAAATAATCGAACATGTGCGTTTGTTTTGACAAAAACATGTTATTTTCCTTTCTATACTAGGCTAAATAAGAGCAGTAATCAATTATAAGCACATCTTCAGCATTTATTTTATTTTTTACCACCCAGGATCTGGGTGGCACGTGACCAGACCCAACCAGGGTCTTTCTCTCGGGAGAGGAAAGAGCCTGGGAACGAGGTTGTCAGTAGACAAGAGTTTAAAGAATAAGTGTCATAAGTTGTTTGCTAAGTAGGTTTCTTGGTTTGCAGGAGGAAAAAGCCAAAACAACACAGAAGCAAAAAGAAAAGAAGGGAGGAAAAGGAAAGAGAGATCTTCAAGATGAGGTGATCACCACAGTAGTATTGTTTCCAAATACCAATATTTGAGTTTCTGAATTATTTGTATTACTTTTATTTCTGGCTTCGTCACTGCATGCTAAAAGCCTCATTTCTGACCATGATACTTTGTGGGTGTCTTTTGTTACTTTAGTTTCCCGTTTGCTCTGAGATGCCTATCCACATATGAGATTCATCCAGGGCTTCTCGTAAATATTCATTTAACTTGATACTTAAGAATAGTTGTTCCACAAATATAGTTTGATTTTTTTCAAGAATCAGTGTCAACTTGTATCGCAGTTGTAATGCTTTCCAAGAAAGTGGAGTGGTTTTTAACTGTCATCTCTTAAACGGTTTATATGCATTAAGCAGTGGTTTTCCTTTTTGGAACGGCTTTCTAGCTTCTGCAAACCTTCTACACATGCAGTGATTTCAAGAATAGAATTAACTTTTTACCAGTTTACACGCTAAACAGTTTAGCTTTGCTCTGTTTTTTTTGGAACAGTGCAAGTTACATATTTGTTTATTGTTTGTTTCTATAGGATGACCTCCAGCCCGTAGAGCTGCTCAAGAGACCCAAGGAATACGTGGTGAAATTCACCTTCCCCAAGCCTCCCCCTCTGAGCCCTCCGATTCTGGGTCTCAAAGGTAAGCTGTGTGGATTTTGATCATATTTTGTTTCGTGTTCGCAGTTCGCACTAATTACAATAACTACAGACTCGCTTTCACAGTGTTTGTCACAATTTACTGAAGATAGAACAAGGCACAGCTCAGTTGGTCAGTGCGCAGGTTTCGTGGCTACGGGTCCCAAGTTCGATCCTCGGTGACTCCATCGTTTGTTTCAACTTTCTCCTGGTCTGTGTAGCTTTAGCTTTAAATACCTGTAAACGGAGCACTGACAGACGAAGGGGATAAAATACGCACCAAGAGCCACAAGTTTATCAGACACTTAATTATTGTAACATGTTACCCTCGTTAAAGAAAGTTGGTTTGCCATTTTTAAAACATTCACAGTAAATACCACAGCTCAAATGAGCTCTTCTCAACTCAATTAATCGAACGATCAATAGATTTATCAGTCTTTCAGTCATTGAATCTACCTCTGAATATTTCATTCACTCAATAACATTTATTTTAACACGATAGTTAAAGCAGTAGAAGCTGATGAAGTTGTGTGTTACATCACACACAAAAATACTTTGAAACCCGTAGAAAAATTTTTATCATTAACCTTGCCCTTACTACACCATTATGATCTTGAGAAAAAATAAAGATTTTTTAAATAATAAATCACTGCAATATAATATTTCAAAATGACTGGTTAAAGCTGGTGTTCTAAATCAATCACTTAAATCCAATCGTACCTCACTGACCCAGGTGAGGTTTGCACTCTTCATTGATCTTCACAGTGTGGCAGCCTTGAAATAAATCGATTTTTTTAGAAAGTTCGGTTTTAACTCAGGACAAAAACTAACTTATCAGCTCTTACACTTGTCGACTCAATACAAACTGTTATCTTATTCAACGCATACCATCTTGTAGGGAATTCCCAGAAATATCCCAGACAGAGTCCTTTTTGTACCCGTTCTTTTTTATTATTTGGGTAATTAGTAAAGCAGAGTTAAAGACTCCTGCTTTATTATGGGATAAGGCCCTTAGAAAGTGCAATAAAACCTTACGATATGTGTACATGTATTAAGCACATGTATATACTGTTGATAATTATGTGTATTCAACAGCAAGTCAAGGCCTACACTTAAAACTAAATTTGTAGCCATTGCAATCAGCAGCAACTGGGAATGCAGAACTGTTAAGAGTGGTTAAGTGAGCACTGACCGAATAACTTATATGGGTTGGTTTAATGCCGACTAATGTTCTTTGTTGTTTACACAAAAGAGTTTGGATTCATGTTCAGAAGAAGAATCGTAGATTTGTAGAATTGTACTGAAAATTAAAGAAGAAAGCCTTTTTAATGTCTTTGATGCTCGCCACCATAGTGCCATGTCACTAGTGAGTGAAATAAAGGAAAAGTTAAGACCCTGTTTTTGAGAAACACCCTTATTTCATGTGCACTGTACATAAAATTTAACACGCTTTTCTTTGGTTTCTTGATACAGATGTGACGTTTGGGTATCCTAATCAGCCGAAACTGTTCAAAAACCTGGACTTTGGTATTGACATGACAAGCAGAGGTAATGATGTTTTCCGTAGTTTTTGTTTCTTCTTTATATTATTCTAAGTTGTGCTCGGTTGACCACCAGCAATTCATTGTGGAAAAAAATGTTGATTCTTTCACTCAAGCATAGACACCGTTTGAAACATATAAAACAAGCACGTTTTATTATTTACTGCTTCGAGTGGCTGTTTAAATCTTTCCTGGTTTTTTCGTGTTCGGAGATACGGTCGACGTTATTAAGTTAACAATTTTGGTATTGGTATGAAGACTGCAGAACATGGTCAAAAATATTGAAAAATTCATGGAACTTTGAAAGATCAACAGCAAGCTTGTCAAAAAATACAAATTTTGCTGTAGTTCACTGCCATCGTTGAAACATTTTACGTTCAAGGCAAGAGAAAGATGCTACGTTAAGGATATTTACAATGAATTCTGACAGAATTGAGTTTGGGTGCGGTCAGGTCAAATTAAGGTGCATGTGTTGTCTATTTTTCGCTTGTTCGGGTAGCTACTTGTTAGTCTCTAGTGCAGCCGCGGGGCGAAGGAGGCCAGTTAATGCGTGACCAAGCCAACTTTCTATCCAACTCTTACTTACAGTTGCTGTTGTGGGTCACAATGGAGTCGGAAAAAGTACATTTTTGAAACTGCTTATTGGCCATCTGACGCCGGTAGGTGTGACATTTTTCTGGTTACGTCAAAAATCTGTATGTGCCAAACCAGTGAATGGAACGTTTCACCAGCTCTGTCTGTGTTGCAAGTCAGTGCAAGTTTTTATATTCAAATTTGCATTGAATTTTAAACCCTTGGATATGGCCACTAACTTGGATGGACTTGCGTTGACTTATGAATATGCTTGCGTTGCGAAATCAAGAGATAGAAAACTTGCTTTAATCTGCGTCAACGAAGGTCCATGAAAGCTAAAACACGGCCAGACGAGTATGAGGTTTCTTTCCATATATCAGGTCTGGTCAGTTGGTGTGGATTCACCAGCGACTTTTGTAACGTTTTGATGTTTACGTTCTTGGTATAACTCCCTAAGGAGGACCAAGGCTCCAGCATATAAGTGTATAAGTGGCCAGACCGAACAGTGACAAAAGAGGATGGACAACTTCCTTGGTCCTCCTTAGGGGTTATACCAAGAGCATAAACATCAAAATGTCACATAAGTCGCTAGTGAATCCACTGATTTTTAATTTTTTTTTACAAAAAACGACCAGTCAGTTCTTAAACTGAACGCGCGAATTCTCAGAACTGGTTCTGGCCAGATATGGCCTTCAGTTCCCCCACTCTGGTTCGCAAAAGCGCAGGAGTTCTGAGAGTTGTGGCGAGAAAAATGGCTGCACCTTGGACCTTTCTACTTAAAGTGGCCTGAATCAGTTCTTTTCGAATGGTCAGAATAGAAAAATGGAAAGCGAACTAAGTGAATTTAATTTGAACGCTATTTCATGCCTTGAAAAATGCAGCCAATCAAAAATGTCAAGGCTCGTGTGTATGCGGAATATACAAGTAACGCGTAGCTTATTCCACGGTATCCCTCTCGAAAGCAATGCACAACTAGTGTTTATTTAACTTGAGTAGAATAACGAATACTCTCGGTCTAGGCTATAAACAGAATTTTGTAGCTTACGTCTGTGGTTTGGTGTAACGTAAAACTATTATTGCCGTCGGTGTCGGTGTTGGCTCTAGATACTCATTAGTCACCTCAACTAGAGGAGTAATGTAGTTTTGCTTTCTCTGTTCAGGATCAAGGAGAAGGAATCAAGAACCACAGACTGGTAAGTAGTTAGTTTCTTCTTCAGTTGTCCCGTGATTTGAAATGCACTCTCAGCGCTAAGTTTCTAGACAACACTAACTTGAAATCTTGTGACAGCGGTTTGTGCGGCCGAGAAACGATTAAGGGAGATGACCAAGCTTTTACTTTTAGTGGTAACAACAACAACAAAAGTTTTCCCTCGTACCTAGAAGGTATTTACAGAAATAGTGCTTACACTTTATACTGTGTTAATTATAAGTAAAGTTGATTATATTCAGCTGACCTTCGTTGCAGTCCCGCCTGGACTAACTGA
Source organism: Umimayanthus nakama (assembly GCA_027574985.1). NCBI lineage: Eukaryota > Metazoa > Cnidaria > Anthozoa > Zoantharia > Parazoanthidae > Umimayanthus > Umimayanthus nakama. The sequence goes on along the minus strand of JAOBRG010058783.1, from coordinate 579 downwards.
AATGCATGCTAGTTTTTAAATGCCTGTACAAATTGGCTCCACCTTACTTACTTAAATAATGAATTTAGCCATAACCTGCTAGTCGGCTCTCCGGTTGGGAAAGGTTTGTTTTACAAATTTTTTCGGCGCGTGAATTCAGGAAAAGGGGACTGGGGAAAAACCCCTCTTCTCGATTTCAAGCGCCAAAAGAATTTCGAAAACAAACCTTTTTGATTTTAACCCAACCGGAGAGCCGGCTAGCAGGATAATTTAGCCATTCCCGGGGGTTTCCTATCCTACTATACGCGTCATAGAGATTTGCTCCGCCCGCCTTTCACAAATACAACAAAATATCAGGACTGCTTTAGGTGCAGTGGTACTAAGATCTGGAAATCCTTACTGCCGGACCTCAGGAGGACACGTTACTTAACTAAATGAGGTTCTATCACCCCCCACCTGATACTGACGTCATTCCCTTCAGTGATTGGTTAAAACTGTTTTGGAGGGCAAAACAAATGTAAACAAACTGAAAATGGAGGTTGAACAGTTGAGGAATAGTGATGAAGACGGTGAGTTGGTCGAGATAAAGGATTGTCAGAA
>JAOBRG010058672.1:0-21534 GCA_027574985.1 Umimayanthus nakama | reverse complement strand
GGGATTGGGGGAGGGCGCTTTAACTTGGGGATTTTACGGTACTCAACTTGTAGAGGTAGCTTTTATTAAGCATCTTTAAGAACAAAAACTTGTGTTATTAAAAATTTTTGCCAACGCAGTCTACCGCTTGTATGGCCTGATACTAGCCAGCAACAATGTATGAGCGTATTGCTTCCCTACTGCTGTTAGTACAAAATGGAACTAAGCTGACGAAATGAAGAACTTACTTACGCGTACCTTATACAACGTGCCTTGCCAGAAGCGAGAATACATCTCTATAACTGTGCTATCGCTCTGGCTTAGCTGACCAAGTTCACAGGTAAAAGTTAAACAACGGCTTGGGTCACTCTTGCAGTTCTGGAGTGTAAAAAAGAAAAGTTAGCAATACTGTGGAGACCTAGAGAGCAAATATAGCGGATGAAATGGCACAACCCGAGTAAAATCAAGTCTCACCATACTCTTTTACAGGAAATACTCAAAGAAACGAGGCTCCTCAGGCCGAAACAAAGTAATGAAACCTATATATCATCATAATCCTGCAGTCATTTTCGAAACGTCACCCACAATTTTGCACCAAACAGTCTTATTTGCCATAGCTGCACGAAGGTCCTCAACCTTAATTTCTGACTCTTGAGATGATATCAGGAAAGGTGAGGTTCCTCAACAGTTCTTGCAGTGAGAAAAGAAACATTTGGCGTGCCTGCCGGATTACGGAGGCAACGAAGAACATAAACAGGGGCACTGGTTTTTATAAACCGGAACAGAAAACGCGTTCGCTAAACAGCAAAACAAGCAATTGGCGCCATGTCACCAACGTTTTGGACGACAGTTTCTGGGAGACTTGGAAACATTTTTCAGATTGCTCGCTTGATACGTCTTGGTTCTTCGATAAGTTTCAAAATTTTTTCTCTGACATTTTGTTGATTGTTAACATGTCGGGATTTGGCTTTAAAATAGTTGTATTAAACACAGCAGCAGCGATAATATTAGTTTAAAGTTGTCATGTTGAGTTGAAAGCGGGAGATATCTTTTTAACATAAAGATACAATAACTGTTTTTGTTTCTCATTCCAACATGACAATTGACTGCATCAAGGTTAGCTTTGTCGGGCAGACACTGAATCCCCAAAACAGAGATTTTAAAACGATTATGTCAGTGCACCATCGAGACAAAAAAAAAGCCAAAAAATCTTCCTTTAAAGCCTACCAAAATATTAAGCAAATGTGTGGCTAGCAAACTGTTTCGATCCAGGCAAAGATCTTGCTTATGGCTGGCTACAATATTTTTCAAAACACAAAAATTCTCCAAACTTTATAGAATTGTAAAGTACGTTTCTCAAGTTTATTTTCAAATATACTCATAAGCCCCATAGCCATCATCTATCTTAACTAACTCAAGTAGTAGTGTTAATCTTGTCACCCCGCTCACACGCAATACTTTTCAAGACTGTGCAGCAACTGTGTTTAACTCACAGGTACTTCCGGCTGAAGTCAAGTCCTGCTGCAGAACCAAAATCTTTTTCAAAACAAACCTCCAAGATACACAAAAACCGTTCTCTCAACAATAAGTCAATAGATGAGTAAGGTTTTTTGTAAGATGCTATTAGTGGCATCTGTTTAGTGCTCTCCTTTCTTGTTCTCTCAACAAATAGTTAATAGAAGCAGGTTTTATTGAAAGATAATGTTTTAATAGTAGTATGTATTTAGTAGTCTCCTTTTAGTTATAGTTCATAGACCTTTGTAGTAGTATTTTTTTGGTAGTGTTATCATTGGAATTAATTTTAGCATAGTTTTACTAGTAAATTTGTAATCTGCCACTATAGTGGAAGTATTGGTAATAAACTGTTACTATTATTATTATTATTATTATTATAGTGTTTTTCTTCTCAGCTTAGATAGTTGCTGGTCCATTGTTAGTACACTGAGGGCAGGCTGTATCTCACAGCCTTAGGCCTCAAGCACATTTCTAAGGAGCCTTGCAGAACCGAGTAACGCTGCTTTCTGCAGGAGTTCAATCTTTGTTGGAATTCCAATCTTCCCAAGGTACTTGGCAAGGTTCTTGGTAACCATGCATAGCGAACTGAACGACCACAGGAACCACACACGTTTTGATTATTATCATCATCATCATCATCATCATCATCATCACAATCAGGAAAGCAAGGATTAATCTATTTCTAATATTCAAATGAATTATTACTGAGTTTGCATTTCTTTTGTGGTTTTGTTTGGTTCGCGTCGTCAGTATATCGGTTGGTTGATAAAAAAGAAAAATAAATATTTGAGAAACTAATGCGATCAAAGTTACCTGGTTGACTGAATGTCACATGTGCTGCTGACTGCATTGGCTCTGGTGGAAGGGGGTGGGGGAGGTAGGGGACTAGTGCCAAAGGTTTGGGGTAGCTTGAGGTTATTTTAGCCAAAATCCTTTATGCTAAGCACTGTTCTAAGTAACAAAATCCAAAAAATATCTCATTCTATTTTGGCAACTCCCCCAAAACCCTGGCATAACTCACAGAGCAGAAAAAAATTCTTCGAACCAAAACTTCAGATCCGAAAAAGTTCTTTGAACACCCCCCCCCCCCCTTCTCCTATCAGGCGAACCTTTAGTGGAGCTCCTGCCAGTGAAAACGCTATGCCTGTGTACTGAAATATGATACAGCTACAATAACAAAGCAGAAAAGAAATACCATAGCCACTGGTAGTGATATTAGAAGAATAAAACTGATTTACTGTGACCGCACTTTTATTCCTTTCCTGGTTTGCTGAAATTTGACATACATATTTATCGTCACTGCTTTTTTGACCTTTGATAGCGGCTCGCAGCACTCCCCCAAACTGTTGGTTACTTCTAGTATTATAGATGGATAGATGGTCTCACCACTTTCGTTACTCCGCTGCTTCTGGTGGTCGCAGTCGCTTTAGATTGCCTGGATACTGGTACTGTAGCGTTTCCATCTTGCTGCAAAGGTAAACAAGCATTTGCAAGGCCGTGCGTTAGGGTAAGAGCAAAACATTGTTTATATAAACCAGATGACTTACAGGTTGAGTCAGTTTTGGAGTATTTAAAAGTACGTTTTTGTTTTGGAAAGTATTTATTGTGGTGGTGTTTTTGCCACAGGCTACGCAACGAGATATGGTGATTCGTGTTAATGCAACAGCCCTTGTGTACATATATGTCTGTTATGACCGAATGATTTATACGACTGCGTACGGCCGAATTAACGATCGTCTTGAATTGATAGAATATTGCAACCATGCACGTGCTTGGCGCTTCTAACTTGTCTGAATGAACTGGAATTCATAACACAACGTTTTTGAAAAAAGAAAATGCCCCTTAAAAAGGTAGAGAAAACACTTGATTTGCAAGCAAACAGATGTTTGACATAAGAACTGACATACCTTCAGGTTCAGGCTATTGGTTTTCACGTTACAGCTTCCTCCCTTAACCTTTAACGCGAATAAGAAAAACAAAATCTTTGTCAGGGAACAGTTTTAGTTATCAAGGTTGTTATTGAAACAACGAGAACGGGACAAATCGTTAAATGTAAACTTTGTTTGCACCAATAACCGGGATAGCTTTCGCGCCGTGATAAAAACCATAGCGGAAAGGCCATCTCTTTACAATGGCACAATTTTTCTGCGACACAAAGTTTAATATCGAAAGACATATGCCACATTTTGGATAGGTTTTTGTTTCTCAGAAAACCGCCCCCTTATTATACTTGAAACGCAACGAGTCAATGTCGGCACGAAACCCAATCTAGCAAAGCTTTTCAGATGTGACTTTTGCGTATCTGCCTTAAAAATAGATCATGAGTTCTGTTGTCAGCCTAAATGCCCACTCCCTCTCCCCCAAAATAGAACCAAAGACAAACCTCCACAAGGGTGAGGTAAAGAAGGTGACTGTCGGGGTCCTCAGGATCGTAATGCGTTGGAACACTGATGGTCACTGTGGCGCTATCCACATTGCTAGGCCCGCGATTCTTTACCTGTTCAAATAAAACAGTTTCAATACACTAACTGAAGCAGAGCCGTAGCTGGCATCAGGCGGGAGGGTAAACGCCACCCCCCGCCGACCCCCCTCCCCCCCCCAAAAGTTTTGGACCGAAAAGTTTTCGCCCACTTCGAGAGGATGGTTACTTACTAGTAGCGCAACATTTCTGAAACTGATTTTCACACAGAGTTAGAAAAGTTAGCTTAAAGAGAGAGAAGAGAGAACACGACTGTCAGGAACTCTTAGACATGGCTCGAGGATTTTTATGGAGATGTGGCAGGAGTATTCAATAGACCGTTCAGGGGTACACACGTTAACGACAGTAGAGTTTTAGTACTTACTATCAGTTGCTGCAGCACTTGCACTCCTATCTGGCTAATCCTTGTTACATTTCTGGCAGCTGAGTTTCTGTAAACCACTTGATCAGGTTTTGAAAACCTGTGAGCAGTAACGGTAGATTACTCGGTTATTAATGTAAGTTGTTACTCTTTGTCGTAATAGGCGTCATATGAAGCAGCCTGTTTCCAGTCACATCAGCTGCACTATTCAATACGATTTGCCAAACTTTACCAAACACTTTTTGATGTACATTTTTTAAAGTGCAACAATAATAAATGCCTCATTAAAAAATACCGGTTGGACCTTAAGGCTTAAGTGGTCTGATCTATAAGCAACGATCGAGTTTCAGAATGACATTACCAAGAAAGCAACCGAATGCAACCAGTTTCAGTACTAAGCTAAAGCCAAAACACAAACGTTTCAAGTTTGGAGCCGCAAAAACTACAAAAACAAGGTTTAACAAAAATGTCTATGCAACTTCTCTGCTTACCCATCCAATGACAAATCAGCTTCATTTGCCACATTTACACGTAGAACAATGTTGTTGTCCTGATGCTTGTTGTAAGGTGTTTCATCCTCTGCGCTTATTATGGAAAAAAGGATAAATAGTTCTGTTAATTGGTTTTACCATGTATATTTTACGACACAATATTTACGTTTAAACTTCATCAAAAATAGCTTGTTATGTTGGTGTAGAGCTGAATAGATTTTTCCGTTAAAAAACAACAAAAAAGATGGGCGAAAAGCCAAAACGTTAAAACCTTTTAAAATCCGTCCCTTTAGGAGTTTCATGCAATGTGGGGATGATCTGATTTATTTTAATAGTATGTCTATATTATATTTTTATTTATACTTATGTATCTTAACTTATTGATTTACTTACAATGCATGTATACAGCTATTTCAAAAGGTTGTCATAGTCAATAGTCAATACTGGAACCGAAAGGAACTTTGGGTACAGTCATAATGTGCCTTAATGCACCCATGAAGGTGGTTACAGTATGGCCGTGACATTATGAGGAATCAGCAATCTGTATTTTGAAGTTTTACTGCTATGACAGCAATAAATTATTTGTCCTACTTGAACCCCACAGTTCCTTTCGGTTCCAGTATCGACTATTTACTACGACAACCTTTTTTGGAAATAGCCCGATGAAGCTATTCAACAGGAAAAGGGTCTCCTGAAGCATCTCAGAAACTAAAATTACTCGTTGGTTTTCTCCAAGTTTCACGCTACTTATAGGTGCTACTTCGAAAATCTTTTCACCACATGCAAACTAGGATAGTGTTTCAAGAGCAAAGTTTATAAAAGAGGCGAGAAACTGAACGGAGCGAAATGCCGTATGAAAGGTTTTTTTTCACTGAAATATCGAAGTTTTGGCCTCTGCGCATGCTCCCCTCCCCAAAACAAATTTTACAATAACCGAATACATTTTCGCTTAATCTATAGAAATTTGGCTTTCTAAAGCAACCGCAGATAAAGGAAGACTGAAAGAACATTCGAAAAGGAAAACCATTGTTGTCCATCAGATGCTTAGTTTTCTGCATCAGACCCTTTCTTGTTATCGGCGTAGATGTAGACTAGAGGAAGAGCAAATTAGTGGATTCTACAGAGAAGCCACTATTATTACTATCAGTCATTATTATTATTCAGCGTTGCCACTGTAAACTGGGTGTGAAATTCAAGGACTTTTCCAGGATTTTCCAGGAACTTTTCTAGCAATTTTAAGGACCTTTGTACCAAATAAAATAAACGATATTTAAACAATTTTCTTACCCTGTATGCTAATTCTGCAATAAGCTTTACAAGATTTGCTTCTGGGGTAAAATTCAGCCCCTGTTTTTATTTTCAAACATTGTTATATTGAAGACTGAACTCCGATTATGACAATTTTGATTATTTTTTGCGCTCTAAGGTAAAATGTTTTGCCCATTTCAGGATTTTCAAGGACCACAACCCAAATACAAAGACTTTCAAGGGCCTGGAATTTTCTTTTACCAATTTCAGGACTTTCCACGATTTTCAAGGACCGTGGCAAGACTGATTAATAATATTTTATGTTTAGTAACGACATATTTTAAGTTTTGCGAACTTGTATTTCAGACGTTTTCGAAAGTAACGCCAAATTGAAAACACTAAAAACAATTTTTATTATAGGGAACGACATGACATACTTTTGTAAGGGGTTTGGGATGGAAGTTTAACTTCGGTGAAATACATGTAAGTAGTAATTTCCGAAAAGAGCAGGCACTGTAGGAATGACATCTCAAGATTGTATTGTTTTCTTTCCTCTTGTCGCCTACACTTCATCTTCAACTACAGCGAGCTTAAGGACGATTTGTGTTTTGTGCCGAAGCACAGTTATTATCGCTGACTCAAACCTTGAAGTTTCTTCGCTGCTCGCTACCCTGTGGATTGTGTGGGGCTGCTGTCGACCTGCCACAACCGATTAACAGAACAAATCACGAGTTCTCCGTACATGACGTAGCCAGTAACAAAACGAAAGGAGATAGTCCGAGCTTACACAACTAAAATCTTAATACTTTGAGCAATGAACCAGTCACAAGAAAGGCAACATTAAAGTCAACCAAAATTCCAGGGTTTAACTAAATAATACACATATAATGAACCTTCAAAAATTCTTAGAATAAGAGACTTGGTATGCTATGGAAGGAGAGGCGTTTCGTCATCGGCCAAATTCATCACTACAATAGTACATGTAATACAACCGCCTAGTCAGCTGGGATGAGCACATGTTTTTGACTTTGCTTGAAGGATGTTGAAATCTGATCATACTGACCAGACGATAGCACGAGTATTTGGTAATACCTTTTTGCCTCAACTTGAAGGTCGAAGTCACTAAAGTTTCCATGAATTTCTACCGTGGCAAACTCGATGTAAAAGTCTCTCTGTAATACGAGAAAAAGCGTTACATAGATCCAAAAACGCTATTATCTGATGCAACATAGGCAAAAAGACGTGGGAACCACGTTCTCCACCTCAAATTCACAAACAAGTACGAATATATTCTCATGCCCTCACACAACAATAATTTTGTAACATAACTACTGACACAAATATAGATAATCATCAATAAATACACAGTCAAACACACACACATGCACCAGGGTTTCAATCCTAGCCGGTTTAACTAAACGGGTTGTCTCAAATTCATTTAATTATTTCGGCTTATCAATCTACATTTTGTTTAGTATAGTCCAAATTATTCTTGACCTGCCTTTTACAAATTTCAAAGTTTGTCTTCCGTTTGGCGACTGGCAGGCTGCATTTCGATCCCTGCGACACACGGGAAGACACACACTCACAGCCAATTAATCAATCACAGAACAAACAAGAAGTATGCAATACCAGTTTTTGTTGTCTAGTACAAGGGAAGGAGGCAAAATCTACAAAGTTCCAAACCTGATTTCTCCCCCTCAATGGATTTCCAACTTTACACACTGCCTGATGCCATGTCCTGCCTTTGATTTTTCTTGTCTCACATTGAATATCCTGGACAGGAAACCAAAGCAACATACAGCTATTTCAAAAAAGGTTGTCATAGTCAATAGTCAATACTGGAACCGAAAGGAACTTTGGGTACAGTCATAATGAGCCTTAATGCACCCGTGAAGGTTGTTACAGTATGGCCGTGACATAATGATGAATCAGCAATCTATATTTTGAAGTTTTACTTCTATGACAGCAATAAATTATTTGTGCTACTTGAACCCCACAGTTCCTTTCGTTTCCAGTATCGACTATTTACTATGACAACCTTTTTTGAAACAGCTGTATATCCACTAATATCAAAAGGAATGTTGTATACACTGTTTTAAAGTTATTTCTTACTGATACCTGTATTGTTTTGGTTTTGGACCTTAAGCTGGCAAACAAAATAAATTTATGTTAAAGCTGGAGCTCAGTAGAGATTTTAATTTATTTTGCGATTAAAGGAACAGACTTTCCCCGGAGGTTTTTTCCCCCCTAGAGTTTGCGCAAACGTTTAAGAGGATTAAAGAATCAAGAGGCTGTATCAACAGCCTAACTCGGCCCGCCTTGCCGTATGCTTATTAATTGTTACTAAAATGACTATGAACATGTACTTCAAATACTTCGGTGGAGGAGAAATGAGGGTTTCAAAATCGTCGAAATGTTTTAAATTTTTACCTGTGAACGACAACGAAACATACAACACTTCAGAAAAGGCAGAATTTATACGAATTCCGATATATAGTCTCTTAAAAATTCTTTTTGTCAACGACGTATCAAGCTACTAGACTCACTTTGAGCCTGGGTATCCTGTGCATATTTGAAAGAGAACAGTCTGTATCCTGAAAACTGCCGAAGGTAAGTTGTTGAACCGTATGTTGAGACATTACAAACTAATTATACCTTGTCTGACAAACTAGTTTTATCTGTCTAGCTCGTTATCAATGTCACCTGTCATTTCGTCTGAAATTACATGCCTTAAGCAATCTAAAATCACAAAAATTTCTCAATCATGCGCAGAGCAAACTAAGAGTATTGCTGGTGTCCACAATCTCTCATTCAATATTCTGTGATACTTTTGAAGTCTTACCGTTTATCCTCTCTCAGTAGTTATTTATATTTTTACTTTCTTCATCCAATTTGTCACGTTTACAAATCGTGTGAGCACGCCAACTAAAACCATTACCTTGTTCTGTGCATGATTGAAGAAGTGGCTTATACAAGTTTAATAGGGCGCTTCAAATTAGTGAGAAAAAATGGATTATAGCCAGATTGCGACATGGATAAAAACAAAAAAACCCCCGGTGTCCAAACCTTTAACTCGGCTGCCCCCAGGCCGAGTAATTACTCACAGTACAAAGTACATTGAAAAAGTTTGCTTTCAACTGCAATCATTCCCGATTCCATTAAAACTTCCTCTTTCTTCCCTTCGACCAAATTATTTTTGACATTACACCGAGACTCATGGCATTGTACCTGATTTCCTGGTCCAATATAACTCAAGCCGGGTGGATAGGTGATGACAACTTCGCTCGAATAAGCTGCATCGTCTTCGTTGTTCCTCACTTTGAGCTTTACAAACATTGTGTCCACCAGGCCAACAAAAATCTTATCGTAAAACGAGGTTCCTCTGAAACCAAAATTTATTAAAAAACAACATTATTCAACACTAGTGTCAAATTTGTCTTGCAAAAACTGGTTTGACGGTTATGGGGAAAACAAAACGTTTTCTTCACGCGCCAAAAACTGGGACGGCACCAACCTCACAAAGCCTTTGTCTCCTACATGTACACGTTTTTTTTTTATAAGAACAAACATAATAAGAACACCCAGAATAAGATTTGTTCAAAAATTAAGAACAAGCTAAGAAAAACCACCAGGCTGAAATTTTGATCAGATAAATTTAAGAAATTCATAATTTTGTTAAATCCTTGTACACAGACTGAGATGTACATGTAAACATTGATAGAATTAACTGGGTCATCGGGTGTTGGAAGAGTGAGAAGAAAGGGACACTGTATTGACCGTTTCGCACACTGCAAGATGAAACAGTAGCAAGCATGTATTTCTTAGCGCCTTTTATTGTTCGGAGCAACTAATACACTGTTTGGAATTATCAGGAAATACGAACATTTTAAGAACAATTTGATGCTGTAATCACCAAAATATTAAGAACCCATCCTGAGCTGAAAGTTACTGGTTCTTTTTTTTTTAAAAAAAGGCTTGTATAGCCTTTAACAACAAAATAGAGTTGACTCATAGGTTAGCAACTCAACTTTCAAAAATTCGAAACTCGGTTATTCGAACCTTGGTAATTAGAACTTACTGAGTTCGCTCCATCTTCAAGTCATTTCTTAGTAATTTACTGTACTTTTGTCAACTCGAACTCTAAAGTACCCTAAAATTCTACATCAACGCCCTGGGAGATATGTCCAGAAATGGACTCAATGACGAAAAACACAAAAAACTCAGACTTTTGTTGAAGCTTTAACGAAATTGCATTGCAGAAAACACGAAAAATTGAGAAAACCGAGAAAACTGTCACAAAGTCAGTATAATTAACATAATCTGCGTTGCGAGAATCCCGAAAAACTGAGAAATCCGTGTTTTTCGTCATCGAGTCCATTTCTGGACATAAGTGCGCCCTGGACGCATATACATGCAAATTTGTAAGGGGTTTGGGATGGAAGTTTAACTTCGGTGAATATCATGTAAGTAGTAATTTCCGAAAAGAGCAGGCACTGTTGGAATAACATTTTTAATACCATTAAAAACCATTACATATACCATGACAAAAACTATGATATAAAATCATCGTTGCAAATTCCACTTGTACTAAAACTGCGATGTTTAGAGGGGAACAAGGAAAGTTAAATAGCAAGCCAGGTCTTATAGTTTCTACATAAGTACGATTTATTTCAGTTGTGCAAAAATACAAAATATACATTGATATAAAATTAATCAAGACCTAAAACCAAAAGGGAAGACACAACAAACCCCATTTTCTAACTAAAACCTAAACCATTTTTATAAAGAATAGACGGGTCTCTACAAGCGGAAGTTTGTACATGGGTGAGAGTCTCATACTCGGATTGTTTTAAGTTTTTTTTAAAAAAAGTAGACCGGCTTGTACAAGGTGGAGTTCTAATGGAGGAGCTTAAAATCGATTGTACATTTTGTTAGCTATTATATGGGCTTGTAAACAGGGGGGGGGGTTAATGTGGGATTCAATTTATGGTCATGTGTTTAGTTTCCCTTTGACATTCGACTCATCGAGTGTTCAATATATAGAAATATAAAACGAGCGCGCGAACTCTGTTCAGTGACAGAAACACGCGTAAGTTTTTTAGTTGACGAAAGAAGTGCTTAGAGAAAAACGAGCCACAGGCGAGGTTTTCTCGCACTTCTTGAGTGAACTAAAAAACTCACGAGTGTTTCTATCGCTGAGCAGAGCAAGCAAGCGAGTTTTATATTTCTTTTATAAAATAAGCCACACAAACAGTCGAAATGTCCCGGCCAGTTTTCGTGATGACGTATGCAGACGCACTCTATTCGGATTTAGAACACGGCACCCCAGCCAATCAGAGCGCGCGTTATATCTGCTTTATTTTATAATGAAAAATACAAGAACACATGAATTTGCAAACCCTTACCTGCGAAAGGTGACGTTTCCTGTTACTGCCAGGTCAGGACGGCAAGTCTGCTGGTTCCTACAGTGTTTCAGGAATTTTGCCTTTTGGAAAGAAGTTACAGAAGTGTTTGTCAACACTGTTTCACATGAACAAGTAGTGAATACCATCCGCTTCCCAAGCATAGGAGTTGAAAATCTGCATTCCCTGTGACCACAGAACAGGGAGAGGCAGTTTACTGGAGAGCTTTATCCTCCCTCCCATACGCCCTCAATAGTTTCCCAATGCGTATTAAAACTGTGCTCGTTTAGAAACATTTTATTGTAACAGAAAAAATTGTGTTCATTCCAGCTCAAGCACAAAGCAGGGCAAGGTACTTAAACACTTTTAATAATCCGAGCATATCCTGGTACAAGTTTGAAACCATGTACACCATGTATACATACACATGAAGAAGCTGCATGGTTACCAAATCGTAAAATACATGTACTTGACTAGAAACACATATCCGTTACTCAATTAGACTACATCATACAAATAGTAAATACCCTGCCCTTTCACTCGACTGGAAACCTATTTCACTTTACTACAAATGCACACACAGCTGTTTCATGGCTTCTTAATGACTAGTATGAACCCAACAAGTGAACATCACTTGTTGTGTTCTCTGATTGGTCAAAAAAGTGAATAATCATCTATATTCACTTTTTAGTATTCATACGGAAAACAAAACACGCGGAAGGCCGACTTGTTCAGAGGAAAATGAACTACTTTCGAAAGTGATATTCACTTAGTCTAGTGAAAAATACCCACAGGCATTATCCACCTCCACTTCGGAAAATAACTGTTAAGTATTGAATGACGTACCTCAGCTCGAGAACTATCCCCGGAGAGCACATCCAAAACCGGACATAAGTTGGGAGAACATGATGAAGGATTGTTAAGGTCGTACTTTAAATCAAACGTCAGAGGGTTTACCAGGTCTCCGATTTGGTTTGGTTGCTGTGAATTGAAAGCATTTATGAGATTTATAGTTAACAAACTACAACAAAGGGTTCGCTATCGTTAACTACATAAAACCGCCACATTGTTCTTGAGAGAAGTGGAAATATTTTGTTTGTACAAACGTGTAAACACTGATTTTGATCAAAGACCAGCCTTAACTTGAACACACCCCTCTGTTTACAGCTTTGAACAGAAAGACAGCCCATGTCTCGCGGGACAAGATGAAAGAACTCGAAAGAAATTGTTGGAGTACTTGCTAAGCAGTTTCGTTCCTTCATCTTCGTTTTAATAACATAACAGGAGGAGAAACAGCTCCTTGATTGTTCTTTCAGCTCCCATTGAAGTGCTTTTGATAACGGATAAGACACAGGCCTCATGTCGGGAAAACGGCAACCGAGCGCACAAGACATGTACAAAAGTCTAAAACGCAAGAAAAACAAGACAAGGCTTTGAACACAACAGGTTTACTTGCCTTGCCTCTTTTTCATCCACTTCTCGCTAACAATACCACTGTTTTCGTCCAAATACCGACAACTTCATATTATTTCTTACAATTTTTTACATTCCAATCGCTAAATGTTGTTTTTTCACCATTTTCAGTGTTCCATTAAAATATGAAAATCTAAGATGGCGGCCGTAGTGACGTCATTTATTTTGTTGTGGTTGCCACGGAAACCAATTAAACACTACGTGATTTCGACGAATTGACAGTACAATAAAAGTTTTTTATTTATACCAAATGTCAAAAGTCAAGAGGGGGGGGGTCTGCTTTCGTGTAGCTTTTTTACCTTTTGCCTTCTAGGGTTAGTGCTCAAGTATTAATTAACAAATACAACAACAAAACATTTTTGAGTGATAATTCCAGAACGTTCGCTGCTGAGTTTCAATAGCTTAATCTTTTATAACGTCATTTTAGCTTTTCGTTATATAGTTACGAGTATACTGAGCATAAAACAAAGTTTTTAAAAATTGTTATAAAAAATCATGATGATGGATAACATACAGGCGGTGCTAAACTACATTTTGCCTTTTAGTAAAAAAGAACAAGAAAATATATACGAAATTGTGTAAAACATGATCAAATGACCATGCACTACTAAAGTTGTCCTTTTCCAATGACATGCCGCAGGTGTTACAGAACTTCCTCCCCAAACTTTGGGGTTTATTTTAAAAAAACGGATAGATACGAGCTTGCCGAAAGCTACTTGCCTTAGCAATCAATTTACAAAAGTTCTCAGTGACCTTTTGCTTACTCAAATTTCGTAAGTCATTGATTAACCTTTTTTTTAACGAGCGTGGCATGACACGAAACTCGTGGCCCTCAACACAACACCAACACTAGCCTACTCATATCGACAAGTGTGTGACTTCTTTCATGTTCCTTGACCACTGAAAGGCTTAACCTCCCTGTCTAAAGTGCTGTCACTGTCTTAAGTACTGTAACCTGATTCCAACTTACTTGTAAAAGAACCGTCTTTTTTGTGTCGCACTTGTCTTTTCCAGCCTCTGTCCCAAGGCTGAAGTTCGCTTTGAAGGAGAGCTCGCGACTTGAATCATTGGCAGACTCGATAAACAGACGCCGAAAAGCGATGTTTTTGTCAAGATCAACAGAGTAACTGACGTCTACAGCTGTAATGAAACGTTCATAGAAACGTAGCTTTAGTAAAAAAATGTTAAAACTCTTCTGTTAAACTAAAGTAACAATGTCAGTATGATAATACCGCAAGACCTTCACGCGTTCTGACTGATATTTAAACAGTCTGTTGTTTCCCGTAATCTTCCACTGTTGCATAAAAGTTGTTAAAACAATCCCTTTTAGGAAATTGAAAGTAATATTAGTAGTAGTAATAGTAGAAGTAGAACATGTAGTAGTATTAATGGTGCATTAAGCACTGTAGTAGTAAAAGTAGTATAAGTAGCAGTAGTAGTAGCAGCAGCAGCAGCAGTAGTAGTAGAGTAGTAGTAGTAGTAGTAGTAGTAGCAGTAGTAGTAGCAGCAGCAGCAGTAGTAGAAGTAGTAGTAGTAGTAGTAGAAGTAGTAGTAGAAGTAGCAGTAGCAGCAGTAGTAGAAGTAGTAGTAGTAGCAGCAACAGCAGCAGCAGTAGTAGAAGTAGTAGTAGTAGTAGTAGTAGTAGTAGTAGTAGTAGAAGTAGTAGTAGTAGCAGCAGCAGCAGCAGCAGCAGCAGCAGTAGTAGAAGTAGTAGTAGTAGTAGTAGTAGTAGTAGTGGAAGTAGTAGTAGTAGTAGTAGTAGCAGTAGTAGTAGTAGTAGCAGCAGCAGCAGCAGTAGTAGTAGAAGTAGTAGTAGTAGTAGAAGTAGTAGAAGTAGTAGTAGTAGTAGTAGTAGTAGTAGCAGTAGTAGTAGCAGCAGCAGCAGTGGTAGAAGTAGTAGTAGTAGTAGTAGCAGCAGTAGTAGAAGTAGTGGTAGTAGTAGCAGCAGCAGCAGAAGTAGTAGTAGTAGCAGCAGCAGCAGCAGCAGTAGTAGCAGTAATGATTTACTGAGACTGTAATGTTTACATGGCTACACAGCAAATACTTGAATACCAACACGACAAACACGTTTGTTTTACTTTACCCGCGCTGCTTTTGCCTTGGACTCTCCTGCTGAACTGAAAGCAGACTGTGACGTCGATACTGAAAAAGATAATAATGTTTGAAATCGTGATATTTGTATACGTTGTAGATTTTAATCAGCACAGTTTCAGCAGAACCTTATTTTGTAGGCGGAACTCAGTAGGTTACAGTATTTTAGCTGAAATAAGTCAGCAGATCACCCAATTTAAACGTCATGTTTGTCAGTTGTTCGATGGGCCATTAGAACATTTACATGTCAGGGGGTTTGAGGGCTAAGGTACATGAATATGGAGGGTTTCGAGCTATAACTTGGTATACCGTATACTTCTCTTGAAGTATCGAGTATCAGAGTCTTTATTTAATTTTTTTTTGTAAACTGACGATATACGGTAATTTTTTTTGTTCACAAACTGATCTGATTTTCCATTGCTTTCAATGACAAATCTTAACACTTGAAATGTTGTAATTCCATGTTTCCAACTTCTCGATAACCTGTGCGAAACCAGAAGCAAAGAAAATAGTTTCCCTTTCAACTTTTGATTGTGTTTCAGTTTATAATAGACTATCTTTCAATACCTGATAACGTTTCAGTTTCTACTAAACAAGTACAAGATGAAAAACAAATTCTTACCACTTGTGACTGGTTTTATCATTTGCTAGGCACATAGCGTCCTTGTTCTCCAACACGATTTGCTTAGTACTGAGTTTTACAATTCCTGTTACAACTATGATTGGCCTAGTTCTGTGACGAAAAATACAAAACACAGTTATTTTTTAGATACTTTTGTAAAAAACGTTATTGTGTAAAAGTGGTGCATCCAAGACCCAACAACGCGAGGGTTAATAGAAACTTAAAACTTTCAAAACTTCCATAAACAAATTGACTGTTTGAGTTTTCCGAAGTCTGAAGCTTCTCGCAATTTTCGAGAACTTGCATGACATTCATTGTACGTGTATGTTACCTTACGACCATAGCCTGATCTGACTGTACAGCTCCAACTGCAATGTCTGAGGGTGTAGAAAACAGACGCAAATTACAATTGGGCACCGCGGCGGCAGGATTTGCAGCGTAGCAATATATATTAATCAATGTTTATTAGTTTTTGGCTTAGTCCATAGCTTTAAAATGCTTATAATGTAAGGGGTTGGGAGTTTTCGAGACTGATGGCAAAGTGGGTTTAGGCGTTGAAACACCAACAATAATAACTTTATTTGTACCACTTTCGTTTAACAGATTTTTATGTAATGAAAGTAAAAAATTAACTGGTTAAGGCACCAGCTGCCCAAAATAAACACAACGACGTTCTCATAGTTTATTAAAAAATCTGCACATCTCCTTTATAAATGTTCGGAAACTGAAGAAAATCAGTTTTTTTAGTAACATCTGGTCACAACACGATAGAGACAGTGTTTTGCAAGGATTGTTGGAGGAAAGAGAGATTGGGGATGAGGGATGCAATCCATCATTTCAAGGAAAATGACTTGCCTGGATAACCATTCTCGTCGGTATCTACTCCGCCAGCGACTGAAAAACCAAAGCTCTTCAGCCCTACTTTGAAACTCGAACCAGCAATTTTCTAAACAAGAAATGAGACAAAGAAACTGGTTTTTCAAGAGCACAAAAAACATGCGTGCTGGCAGTTGCAACGACAAAAAACTAGTCTGCTAATGTATAACTCAGTAGGCAAACATCATTAAGGTTCATTATCTCTGTCTACTGGATTTAAATTAAAAAATACTGATTTCAAAAGAAAAATAAAAACGCAAAATAAAAGTATGTATATAGTCGTGACCACGGCTACTAAAGACGATAACATCTAGGATACACACAACTGAAAGAGTTTCTCAGTTTTAAAAGAAAATATTCTGAAGTCGAATACAACTCGGCACACGATGACAAAAACTCAAACATATACCTGTCGTGCCTTGGGTAAAAGTTCAATTCCATCTGCTGAACCCAAGTAAACGTAAACTGCCCCTACTCCGTCTTCGTATGGGGCACCAATTGCAACGTCTGCAAAACGATTTAAGAAAAAGTCGTACTCAGGTTTTTATAGAAAACTTTTTTTATTCCAAGACTATTTCATATGATAAAAACACAGCTCTCGAAATGCGTCCTTTGTACCTTGGAAGCCATCCTGGTTAAGATCACCCACGGCAGCAATGGAGAACCCAAAGCGAGCTCCCTGTATGTTGTCGCCCTTAAGTATCATGTCCTTCTTCATGTTCAGAGCGCCCTGAAAAGATTGGGGACGGGGAAAATTAACAATCAAAAGTTGTTTGCATGCAGATCATGACGGACATGATTTAACACAGTGACACTTAGTTTTGATTATTGTGCAAGGTATAGACACTTCTCACGACACTTAAGGTAACTGAAAACCTGTCGTGTTATTTTGTAAGCTACAGAAACGGAAAGAGCAGATGCAGAAAAATTGGGAATTTAATATTGATAACTGTGGCACTGGTATAGTTTATTAAGTAACACTTCGTTTAAGAGCTAGTCAACCTTCTATTGTTCTGAGGCAACTCACTTTCCTCACCCTAGAATGCTTAGATTTCCATACTGAGAATACATCAGCCTTTATGTTATACGTTTTTGAGAAAAAATATTACCATCTTTGTTTTAAAGCGACGTTTCTTTTGTGCTACAAGAGTTGGTCCAATCATGAGACTATAAAACAATGGTCAAAGGGTTCGAATTTTTGAAGTTCCCCACATGGAATTTTTGTCGCATTATGTATCGGAATAGTTTTCGATATAAGGAGATAAACTAGTAAACTAGAGTTTATTAAATGATGTTATAGTAGACTTTTTATGTTTTTGCCAATGAGGTGAGCGCTTTAAACAATACTACAATCAGCACTTAGCACACCAAGTGGGTGGCGTACAGATAAGAATGCCGACCGGTCTCGATAAATCAGGTTCGGAGCTAGAATGAAACCAATCACTGACTGAGGGGAAGGGGAGGAGGGAAACTGTGGCAGTCTACGAATTATTACAGAAGAATTCGTTTGGGCTAATCAGTACCTGAAACATTATTCTGGTTGTTTTCTTGGGAAAACTGAAACAGTCACTTACAATTTTATTGTTCATATACACATACACTCGGCCTTCATCTCTCTTTTCCGTGTGCGTCGGAGCACCAACCAGCAAATCGGAGAACCTAGATCGAAACACTGATCAGTATAATCTCTAATTTATCTTAAGCTATATCCCATTGTCACAGTAACTGTAATAGCAAATCCATAGGCAAGCTTTTTCATAGGATAGGGGGAAAGCATACTTCAAGAACCGAGGCCAAATATTTACAAGTAACGTAAATTCAATTGGGGTTCAATTGTTTACAATTTTCGCTTCCAACTTGGCCGTGTATCAGTACCTCTAGCCGCAGAACACTCAGCTAGCTACAGCAAATTTATGAACAATCTTTGTCCACAAGTTTCATTTCCTACAGCAGTGAAATCCAGATGTGGTCGTATTAAGTCAAAACTTGGTCAGCGATTCCGGACCTTTAAACCGAGCGCTTTGACAACTACACCTTGCACAGAAACACAGAAATATTGACTTATACTTTAAAAAAATTAATTAGTAAACATACCAAAGACGCGGTATGCAAAAACAAACAGGATAAGGGACTTGAACCGAAAAGTCACATTGGAATCTTTTCACCGCCTACATGTTAACTTTCATGAAACTTTATTTGCCACGAAAAGTATCTTTGAAATGCGTCAAAACGTTTTGTGTATCAAGTCATGTATGTTTGTAATAAGTAATTTCATTAAGCTTTCTGACTGATCGTTGTGCGTCATTTTATAAATACGACAAATGTAAGAAAATGAGTGGAACTTAATATTAAAGAAAAAGTCGTAACGATGGGGTGCATCGTCACGTGGCAGAGTTTCCTTAAGCCCTTTTATACTCCAAACACTTTGTAGTTTGAACATTTTTACCTGCTCTGTACAGAGAACTTGACATGCATACTGTTCTACTTTATGGACAGTTTGAGTGACAACGAAATGTATTCTAAAGACACAGTAACCTTAAGCCTATGGACTAGTGGAGTAGTGATCTTACCCGTCATTATTGAGATCAACGCCACACAGAGAATTTCCAAAGAAGCTTCCTTCCTAAATTACAAAAAATAAAGAGCTCAGTAGGTGTTTTTGAAAGAGACCCGACTTCAGGAGTGCGTGATGTGGGGCCCAAGCAAAACACAATTCGTGTGGAAATTGGAAACTTTGCGACAAAAATTCTGAATGCGAAATTCAAAATCCTCTGTATCTCTGGAATGTAGAAAAGTAGTGGAAGTTGGCTTTAGCTTTGGGCTAGTTTTAATAA
The DNA here is from genome assembly GCA_027574985.1 of Umimayanthus nakama. Lineage (NCBI taxonomy): Eukaryota > Metazoa > Cnidaria > Anthozoa > Zoantharia > Parazoanthidae > Umimayanthus > Umimayanthus nakama. The sequence continues at coordinate 2,160 of JAOBRG010058672.1, read as the reverse complement.
AGCAAGTAGCATGATAATGGCGGTTTACTTATCATTGCAGCCAGAGGGATTCTAAGTGGACAACTTAACATTTTAGAAACTGAGTTTATAACTGTTTGGGTTAATTGTCAAAGAGTAAACTTGTGTTCCTGTCCCGTAACTATTGGTGAAATCAATATCTGGTGAAATATATAGTTGAATAATCAGTTATGCGTTGCGTTCATTTATACTTAAGGTTGTTTCCGCCTGTTTTCAGTTTTGCTGCGAGACTAGAACTTTAGAAAAGACTTGGGCATAAATCATGATTGAGTCGTTCTGAATTTTAGCTCGTTTAACAACGTTTTTCAGCTGTTTAAAAATAGGAAATACATGCACTTATTACTAAAGACACATCCAAGGAAGCAGTAGTGTTTTTGGTCCTACGGTATCCGGTATAATCAACCAACTTATTGACCTCTCTTTGCCAAAGAGAGTCGTTATGGAAACTCTCAGTAATTACGTAAAATTCAACTGAAAATACTTTCTGCACATGCATCAACTATACCTGAATTTGATCAGAAGCTTTGGGGTATACCGATCGCACGTCGATTTTCTCCTCGTCTGTGATGCCATATATTACAATCTACACATACACACAACAACAAACGGAAAAAATGCTGTACTGAGACAGATTTATTCGGAACAATTGATGGACTGATGGAACTATAATTTTGACGTTCAGATTGAAACAAAACTAGTTTAACAGATGACACAATGAGACAAAAGTGAATTTTTTTTATCAGAAAAGATACATGTATGACTTGAAATAAGACATGTCAAAACAAGTAATGAAATACATGTACATGTAAACAGATATCTGTTTAAGGTAAGGCAAGAAAAAACAGACAAAGCCAAGTTGATATGAGACAAGACAACAAATGATAGACAAGACAAGACCGGATAATTAAGCATATATCCAGTGCACATGTAAACATATGAGCATACTACTTTTTCATAACTGGTACATGTATACGCTCTCACATACATGTATTAAGAAGTAAAACATTGATTTAGTGTTTTAAAAAACTTAAAGTAATGCCTGTCATTCAAAACTTATTGCACGTTAATCTTCATGAATTCTGGACACGTTTAAGTTTTCAATCAGACACACTAAAACAGTCAATCACCGAAGTACATTTCACACCATATAAGACAAAGCAATACAATACAAAACAATGCAATACATTACAACACAAAACAAGACTTGTTAGTCAACTGATGAAAGCCACATCAAGTAGATATAAGGTAACTGAAATCAGGCAAGCCAGATGGGTAAATGGATAGATAGAAGGATTGATGGAGGGATGAATGGATAAATACAAATGTTAGTAGGTGGGGGATAAACCGTCAAACTGACGGGAAAACTTACTTTTCCCTTTAACTTGTCTGCTCTTGGTGAGCTGGCGACAATTTCTAAAATTGAGATAAAACGACGATGACTATTTTATTTCATCACTCTTCACCTCATTTCTTGGAAGTTTTGAGTCTAACTATATCTTTACACCACAGTACAACAAGAACAACAAATTTGTTCATGACTATTAATTTCAATAATAGTTTACGATGAGTAAACTTACAACTTACAGAAAATGTCGTACAGTATATCAGAAAATAGTTAAAAGATGTACAATACCCTCTTTGATTGCATTACTCTTGCTTTTGGTAAAGTATCCCATTGTCATAGCGTAACCTGAAGACAAACATTTGAGTAAGTTAAAGATAAGAATCAAAACTTTTCTTAGTTGCTTCATCTCAATATAGAGGGAGTGGAAAATTTATGCTATCGGTGTACAGTGGAACCCAAGTACTGACAGACCAGACAAATTTGGCCATTGTAACGGGGTAAGCCCAATTTCATGGCTAAAGGAATGACACAAACCCAATCCCTTAATACTTTTTCACTTCAACATGTTTTATCGGACAGACTTGAAGATGTATTGTTTACTTTCGTATGTTATTGCGGGCGACAAGAGGAGCTCGCATCCTATTTTGCACAGAAGATCTCGACTCTTAATTCAAAATTGTTCCTCCAAAATCGATCGATAATTGCTCGAGATTCAGAAGTATCCGGAAGTACTTACACGTTGATTTTCCGATAAATACCATTGGATAAATACGTCTCGTGTACACGTGATTCTATAC
>JAOBRG010058561.1:0-21537 GCA_027574985.1 Umimayanthus nakama | reverse complement strand
TGACTAAAATCCGAGACTGAAAATCCGAGACTGTAAAAATCCGAGACTGAAAAATCCGAGACCAACTATAATTTGGTTAGGTCATCCAACTCAACCATTCATTCTATTCTGTCAATCACAGTCAATCACATTTTTTATGATAACATACAAAGGGGAAACCTTTTTCTTGTGGAATATTTTTGGATTTAAACGAAGCTTTCAACTCTGTAAATCATCAAATTCTTTTGACAAAGTTTGAACATTATGGTGTTAGAGGAAGGGCCAAAGACTGGTTTACATCTTATTTGACAGATAGATGACAACTTGCCTTTAGGCAATATAACTCTGAACCTCTGCTTATCCGACTTGTGGAGTTCCGCAAGGCTCAGTCCTTGGTCCACTCTTATTCTTAATCTATATTAATGATTTCCAGAACTCTTCAAAGCTATTTGATTTTCATCTCTTTGCTGATGATGCAAATCTTTTTTAAACTAATATAACCTGAACGAAATAGAAGAAACAGTAAATAACCATTTAATTGAAATACACAAATGGCTTTGTGCAAATAAGCTTTCATTAAATATTGAGAAACCAAGTTTCTTGATATTTCGACCACCACAAAAAACTGCCATTTCAAATTAGACTATCGATCAATGATAAAATTATTAAACAATTTTGTTATAACTTAAATTGGAAAGCACAGCTAAAAAACACAGCTAAAATGATCAAACGAAGCATTGGAATCATAGCAAAAATATCTACCAAAAGCTAGGACCAATTATGCTAAATTTAATAGAAGATTTGCTGGTGCTAAAACATGGAAACTCAGTCAGTGAAGATATTTAAAACGCACCCAGCATTTCAAACTTTAAGTACGAACTGAAAAAACGTATAGTATTTTCATATAAATAGTTTTCCTCGTAAAATTTTTGATTTTCTTTTTTATTTATTGGAATATCTATTATCAATTTGTATCTTCTTTGTTTAGTTATTATGCATTTCCTTGTTATTGTCTATATTTAAAGCTATCCTTTTTCAAAAATAATGACCAACATTGTAAATAACTATACTTAGCTAGCTGATCAGTTTAGCCCTCCTAGGTTATTTCAGCTAGCTGGTACAAAATTAAGTTTTTCTGTCATTATGTAAATAGATATTTTAAATGCAATTGTATGTACGAAATAAATTATTGTCGTTGTCATTGTCATTGTCATTGCTATTGTCATTGTCAAGATACACATTTGTATCAAAGTAGCTCAACAAAAGGACCGGCAGTAACGTCATAACTAGAATTAGCAATAAGCCTCATCGTCCGATTTTGTTGTTATTGTAATATTGGCTTTATAAATAAACCATCCCATACACTATGCAGTGGTTGAAATTAGTGTCTTCTTGGCTTTTTTACTGCAGAGATTTTTTTAACCAAAGGCCTTGCGCGTTTTAGCTATCCTGAGGGGATCTGTGCTCGGTCCAGGACAGGGTCTCATCAATAGTTAGGCCGAGAGACTCGGAGGAGTTAGCTCTTTTGATTTCGCAGTCTTCGTGAAGTTAAGTTTGCATTCGCTGAGTAAAGCAAATGATCATTAATTCAGTTTTGGCCAAGTTTAGGCCATTCTGGTGCGATATATCGACCATCCTCGATAGCGTTTGTTATTTATCTACTTTGGTTTGAATTGAGTATGAAAGCTTGACAAGCCCTGGGATCGAGGACAGGTTGGTAGAATCGTAGTTAAAAAGTTTGTCAAACTGGAGAGGCTAACGTCCCAAACAAAAGTTAAAACAATATTTTTATATCACTATAGTGGCTTGATTTTACAATCGAAAGATAAGAACTGTGTAAAATATGTACCCTCTCGATCTTCGTTCACTGCGACCGAAGTTCCAAAGCACGCGTACGTTGAAGTGGAATCGTGATTTCAGAATCGGAAGTTAAGTTTTGACCCCGGATCTTAAATCAATATGAGCAACTGATTTGATGTTCCAAGTGCAACATTACGTTACACAAAAAAGTTCACTTTGTGAAAATCGCATGTGCAAGAATGTGAAGAACATGTTTGACAAACATCACGGTACACTGTATTCCACTATCAAGGACAAGGAGGTATCGCTAGTTCAACTGCTAAACCGCATAATACCGTGAAATAATACAAAATACCACTCTTAAAATGAAGGAGTTTGTTTGGTTACTTCCAGTTTAAGAATACCTGTTTGTCTCGGCCAAATCTTGTCCACCAACTTGAGCCATACAATAAGCCAAGTGCTTCTATTTCAGGCTTAATTTGCCGGCGGTTCAGTTATTAACAACTTCGAGTCAGCCTTCTTTTGGCTGCAAAAACATGGATCATTTGAATAAGTGAAAATTAGATATTTGAGCTGTATAACAAGTTTTGCGTGGATTGCAGCTGAAGAACAAGGTGTAAAGCCAAAGGACATGTAATCTTAAACGGAAATTCAATTACTTCTTGTATATTAATTCCTCTTTGTTCAGTGGCGCAATTCAAATCAAGAGACAATTCTTTCCATTCTTCTATTCAAATAAAAAATAAAGCACAGTGAAATACGCACAATAGAAAGAAATAGTTCAGGATATAAACTTCCTTAGTTACGCAACTGAAGTGAAATTTCTGTTATCAATAAAACCTTTAAAAAACATTTTAAAGTTACCAGGGCAGAGCGTTCTTTGCTGCGCCTAGGCGAAAGGTACACTCAAGTTGCTACCGTTTTTGCCGGAGAAAAATTTGGTAGGGAGCAAAGCATTTTATTTTTCAAAAAAAAAGGAACGCGCCTTTACAGGAAACACAATTCAAGTGATATCTACATAAACAAAAAGACGCTTTGCACCAGGTTCCGCATACCATCCGGCCCGCTATGTTATTATCTCATTTCATAACTGACAGTCGACGTCAACTTAACAATGGTTCAATTTTATCTTACTCGTTTTAAAAAACTTTGAAAACTTCCGAGACTGCTAAAATATAATCAGCTGGACTTAGGCCGCATTGGTACCAACGTTCAAATTGTTGGAGCAAAGTTTAACATGGAACACAGTACTTTTTTTCGAAACTGAGTCGCACGCGCGTTGACAGATACTAATACCAACAATTGAGTGATGTGTAAACAAAAGCCGACACTGTTATGTATGTTTTATTGATAGAAAACTACTGTCGAACAGGTGGCACATAACATTCGGCTCGAAATCTATTTGTAGTTATCTTGTAATTATCTCATTTGATAACTGACAGCTGACGTCAACTGAACAATAATTGCAAGCACACCGTATGAAATAATGGTTTCAAAACAAGAGCTAGCAATTGCTTCTGTATTTCAATTGTATTTGCAGGTTACGCGAAGAATTGACAGGAAACTTTCGAATTGAGTAATTAACTAAATTTTTAACTTGAAAGGGGAAAAAGGCTGATCAAATACAAATTGGGGGGTTGTCGTGCAACTTTCCGTACGGCAGCAAATTTTATACCAAGAATTTACAAAAAGCGATTAATTTCTGTAGTAACTTAGATTAAACCAGCCTCAGAACTTAAAGTTCCTTGACAAATGTAATCTTTTTTTAAAAAAAAGCTCTTCCATAAAGCTCCCACTCTCTCTCTTTCGAAACGCCGGCCCCGCCAGGAACAACCGAAGCATTTGAGTCACGGAAAATTAAAAAAACGCCGCGGCCTTTTTTGAGTAAATATATATCCAGTTTGGGTATTTTTTTTCTCTTTTTAAAAGAGACTTGCACTACTAGTTTGGTAGCTCTATATGTTATCTTTTTACGACCGACAATACCTTTGTACGTTTGGAGTTGAACGTCTTGAAATTCTTTGCTTGTTTACCCTCTTTGAGGGCTTTACGAAAAGAAATGCGCTAACCCGTGTATGATAAAAAAAAGTCATCCATGTACATGTAAGCTTACAGCCTCAGGGTCCGTTTACATGAGAGGCGGGTTGAGTTTTGTCCCGGGATGAAAATCGTCCCGGGACAAAAAAGATTTTGTTTACACGAGCAGTTTCATCCCGGGATGCCGAGATGAAAATGACATCTCATCCCGCCCGGAATCAATCTCATCTCGCCTGAGATGAGCTTCATCCCCCCCCCCCCCTCCACGCCTCATCACTGATGTATCGTCTCCTCCCGGGACGAAAAAACACGAGCGTTTACATGAATCTTTCATCCCGAGAGAACTGTTTATATGGAAAATTTCCATCCCGGGTTGTAATCTCATCCCTGTGCTTGGAACAGGGATGAGATCAACCCGGGATGAGCTCATCCCGTCTCCAAACCATGTAAACAGTAACAAGGAAATGACCAAACACCGGGGTAGTCTCATCCCGGGATGAAAAGTCTCATGTAAACAGGCCCTCAGACAAACAATAACGCAACATACACAAACAATGCTACAACAACAAGTCAAACATTTTCTTTAATCATTGTGTTTTTATCTTACCCTTGGCAATATTGTCCAGGAGTTATGCGACTCAGAATGGTGAATTGAAATCTGCTGGGATGTTCTTTGCCTGAGGCTACTGGGCAGATATGCAACTTATTTCTTGTTATTTCGAGAGATCTTTGCGTTCAGGGAACGCTATGAAAGCTAATGTAGGTTTGTTGTTTAATATTGTTTATCGGTTTAGGGTTTATTCATACGGTAAGATAAAAAAAAAGATGACTAATGAGTATTTAAACAAAATTAAGATATTTATGTGTTGCTTACGTATTTTCAAGATATTGTGCCTAATTTGGCGAAAAGTTACAGCCTACAATGATTGCTTTTATGCAGACAAATATATCAGAAGTTTTTGAGCTACCTTCTAAGACTATTATATAAAAATTCTGTTTATGATTTAAGTTTATTTGTTTTGAGGCTTAACCAACGGTGTAATTCTGGGAAGGGTTAATTTCGTATTTTGGTGGGGGTGGGTCTTAGGTGCTAAAACCTTGGAGGGGGCTTTGTGTCCTTTCTCCTGTGTACCTTGTGTTCTGCACTTAATCAGCCATTAGAAATTTTAATTAGTAATAAACTCATGAAACTTGTCTTTCAGAATGCCGCACACGATCTGTTGATGCCTGTGCATGCGTGCGTGTGCACGTGTCTGCGAGGATTTATGGAGTCGCTCTCTACATTCAGAACGAAAGATACCATAGGATAAAAACATATTATAAACAAGCCCTAAGACTGCCAATCCGGCGTAAAGAAAGATACAATAGCATATTGTTCAAAAGCTTCAGTTCTAGTTACTGTTGTTGTTCAATGAACAACGGAATTCGAGTGCGTGTTGTGTATATTGTCAGTTCGAGTTTGTTTTCTTTAATTTGCAATGGGCTTTGTGTATCACGGTGCTTTTATTTTTTCTAAATTTGGGTGTTTTCCGTGAATTTGAGTGTGTTTTGTTGATTATGGTATATTGAGTGCGTTTTGGACTTTTACCAAATTTGTACGTGGATTTAGTGATTGACAAGTACATGTTTTGTCAAGTTGTGCGTCAACAGCTGATTTGTGTTGTGGTAACATATGACGGTTAATCACCGATCCTAAAAGTAACCTGTGGCTAAAGAAATAAAATCAAGCGTAAACATCAAAACATAAATAGTTGTTATAACATTTTCTTACTATAATCCTTTTCCACTTATTTTTAATAAATAATCGTCTCAGTGATGGAAGATTTGTCTATCACCTGAACCAGTTAAGGGAGAGCAAATAGGGTATAATGAAAAATCTCTGTTAACTTAGAGGATGAAATGATTCTTTTAACCGTTGGTCATTCGGTCAATTCTGAAGGTTGCTCCGGGATCCGTTTAGGTTGCACGGAACAGAATAACTTCATTTTAGCTATTTCACCATTACGACTTCATCGCGCTTTTAATGTCGAGATCTGGGCCGAACAAATAGCGCTAATTTTACCTTTAAGCTGGCGGACTAACATGGTTAAAAAAAACGCCAGGGGCTCTTTCCAATTAGCCACATTTTCCGGTTTGGCCGGATTGGATGAAACGACAAATGAAATTGAACGTTTCCGTGGAAACTTTCCAGGATGAACAGATCGCCTCACTTTTATGAGTTGCTTTACTCTTTTCGTTTCTTTTTACAACTGGTCACTGTTGTTGTCTAAGACTCGTCTAAGTGTATCCATATTTTCTTTACCTGGAAGATATGTAGTTGAACAAAGGACCTTGCAGCTTTTCTGCTTTCCTTTTTCTATTTTAGCACAAAGTACAACTTACTATAGTTTACTTAGTTTTAACTTAAGATGCATTTCTAGCAATTTCAGAATTTCAGAATCTAAAGTTTCAAAGTTTTCCGGGAGAGCATGCAACAGATCCCGGTTTATCAGCTACGTAAAAAAACAAGATACAAGCATCCAAAACTAGGGCTTTTGAAAGTTAAGGTTGGTGTTACCATAGCAACAACAAGTTTCTGTCCTTCTGTCATATTCTTCCAAATTTGATGTAGGAGTTTACTACTGAAACACATCATTTGCCAAGATAAAAATTACTTTTGTTAGCAAAAAAGCACTCTCCTGCTGATAAATGTTAAATTAGAAAACACGTCATTACGATTGCAAAACTTATCAAGTTACTTTTGATTTTATAGTTGCCATGACAACAGCACACATCCAAAACCAAATACATCCATCAAAAGATTTGAAAAGTAGTGAAGTTGCCTCCATTCAAAGCTTATGTAAAGAAAAACACCGCCGTAAGATTCGCAGACCGAACAGAAGAACGCGGAGTAGTTAGCGTTACACGTTCGGGAGGGATCTCCCTCAGTTGACTATACGGTGCCAGGTTGTGTATCGCCCTTTAGGGTGTAGTTTGTCGGTCCAAGTTGGTCTGAAAAAAGGTATACATTTTTCTTGATTAGTTTGATATAAAAGTGGTTTTCACGAACAAATCTTAGAAACGTAAACATTTTTATACATTTTCTCCAAAACGTCTACCGTATATAGAGCGGCATTTCTCAGCCTTCAGGATAACAGATCAGCAAGTATGGGTAACCACTGCGTTTCACTGGTGCGTTTACACTTGTGCAAGTTTTGTCTTGTGTGGAATGGGGTATCGGTTTATGCAACTTGGCTTAAATGAAAAGCGTATAAAAAATTGCACTTTGAGTTTGAAACACTGGTATTGCACAGTTGTTCATCAACAGATTGCATGTTTTTGGTAGAGCTTTATTTCTTGCTGTTGCTGGCTTAACCTTACAGGGAGGCACCAAATTTAAGCCTGAAAAGATCTTTTACCGTACGACCAAAACAGGTCGGCGAAGTGACTTGACTCGTAAGAAGTAGCAGTTCTTTATTAGTTGTTCTTCGATTTCAGTGTTGATATCCCATAACCTTAATCTTTTTCGGCTTCTGTTGGTTAAACTGGCGGTTTTCCGAACTACAGCTCCAAACACCCACTAAAGAGGGCTGGTCAAGGAATACCCCAACTTGTCATCAGATTTACAAATGCGCACTACAGCACTATGCTAAGTTTTACAAGCGATGTCACTTACAAATTTAGGTCGCACTAATTGGCTCAAAGTGTACGTATCTGATCAATCAAAACAACACTATTCACCTGACTATTGCGTCAGCTTCGAGCAGCTGAACACGCACCAACGTGTCTAAGGGAAACGAGGAATTTTATGCAGATCATAAGGCAAAAGAACACCGCCCTCGATTCATACACAAAAACGCAAGATGTGTGGTACACATCACTGGTTTAGGTTGAAGGATAAGTGGCACTCCTTCCACCAAAATTTAAGTATTCATTCCCCCTTCAAGGAAAAAACCCAACTAAAGGTAGCTATTCCCCACAATGGATAATACAACAGGCTAGCTATCCCCCCAAATTTAGCATCTGCCACTGGTTAGCTACCCCCCTCCCCTCAAGGAAAGTACCACAACCTACAATGGAAGACAAAACCTCTTAGGACTTTATAAGTAATTGAGCATAATTAACCCTAAAAGCGCACAAAATCACTTGCTAGAGCAAAACAAATGCTCTCCGTTCCCCCCTCCCTCCCCATTCAATGTTGGTCAAAAGGAATGACGATGTACGGAGATCAAAACAACATTGTATTGGGGGAAAGGGGGGGGGGGGGACCGTGTGAAACGGAAAAAAAAAAACAGCTTAGATTTTTTATTTTGTCCTAAGGGTTTTGACTTCCATTGTAGCTCCCCCCCCCCAACCCCTAAAGGTCGTTACCGCAGACTAGCCAGCGTTAAAGTTCGTCAGAGTTTCCTACGAAGAGCTAGCGTAATATAAGTGTAGTTAGCAATCAGTAGGAGCTACGAGCATGCATTGCGACTTTGGTATTATGTTTTCTACCAGTCAACCGGTAGGGACGGCTGTTAAGGTGTGTTTGAATACCCGAAGCAATTTATTAAGTAGTTCAAATTCTCACCACGTCTCGATCTCCAGTTTCATTCATCACATTCTATGGCTGAAAAATATTTATTTGTAAAATATGCTTGATGTACTCACATCTTTTGATGTTTTGTCTGAAAGGCTGCAGCAAAGTGATAAACTTAAACAACAGGAAAGCACAAACTATAAATACCAGAAACTCTGATCTTCCTACTCTTGAATATAAATTACACTCCTTCAAATATGCTTGTCTTGTAAGTTGAATAACTTCAATAGCTTCGCCGGAGATATCTTGAAAAAATGTTACAACCATACTATTTTGTGTTCGACCACAATACAGTTTGAGTTTTGGTTGACTGGTTAACTTGCTTTGAACGCACACTCAGGTTACAATTTATGGCGCTAACTAGTGCTACATAATTAATAATTGAGCAGTTCGACGTCAAGCAAACGCTTGGTATTGCCTCTGGAGGTATTGCCTTAAGTTATTCGTAGTGGTAGTTAGAACCTGAAAACTTTGTTTAGAGCCAATCTTTCGTCACAAATCTAGTTTGAATATCTCTTGAGCTTGAGCTTCGCACATGCCTTTCAGATTTGTTAGTATTAATGATGTAAAATCTAGACTTGCTCTCTGCTTACAAGAACCCTTTAACAAACCTACCTTTTTTCCTTCTCATACGTACATTTATAGCGAAAGTTCTACACGAATAAGTTTCTAACGAAGCAGTTTTGGCTTGCGTTTTCACTCCTGGCTGGTTGCATGTTGAGCAATTACGTAAAAAACTCGTGGATTAGTTTTTCAACTCTTGGAAAGTTTATCAGAATTCAAGTTTCAAAATCTATTGAACTACAATTCGATCGAAAATATGACCAATTAGAATCTCAATGAATTCATGCTTTATGGCAGCAAAGTTGCACTTCTGGTCTCACCAACTACGTGTGTTCACTATCAAAGTAGTATGACACACAGTTGCTTCTTACTATGTCCTCAGGAAACTCTGTTAGTTTTCCAAACTGGGTTTGACAGCATACCTATACACAAGTCAATGTTAGTTTGAGTCTCTAGAATGCAGATTTCTACGGGTTTCTTTTTATAACTCACACGATAGCGAGTTTTGTTATACTATCGTATTTCTACAATCAATATATGTGTTCTTTTCAATATAGTATACTAGATATTTAGTGTTTTCGAATTCGTGTAAACTAGACTGCTTCAGTTCTTAACTGCAACTCTTGGTAAATAGATGCTTATTCTAGTAAATCCGACTTCACACTCATAATTAAACATGGATATCGATCCATGCATGGCCCTCTTTTCAGCATAAAAGGTGAAAACATTGTACAGTACCAAAACGCAGTGTAACCCTCTTTTGAACGCTTCAGTGACTGCAGATGTCCTGACAACGCACCATCAAGCTTGACCGACCTCCATCGTTGCCAGTAGATTCCTCAGTTGCTCAAACGCAGAGCCAGAAGACGTTTCAAACACGTTCTCATTGTTGCTCGAGTGCGTCCTCTGCCTCTTTATCTCCTCGTTTTCATCATCACATTCACGAAAAAAGATTTTTAGCTCTTCAATAGCATATAAAGCCGCTCGGGGAGGGGGTAGGGGAGCACATTCATCTGGAGAAGAGGAATCATCAGCCGCCGGGCTTTTCAGCTCAGTTTCGTACACTGAGCACTCGGGTATTATTGATAGGGGCGGTGGAACTTTTTTGCGATTTGGTTTGGAGTAAAGAACGTCTTCCACAGAGACCGGCATCCCATCTTGCAATTCCTGTTCAGGCTTTTCTTGAGCTTCTTCTGACTGGCTGCCAACACCGGACAGAACTTTCCCGGATGAGTTTGGCGTAACGTGCACACCGACATCAGAAACTGTATCGTATAAGTCGTTCTCCATTTCGATTTCTTCCAATGGTTTCAGTGAAGCTCCAACAACTTCATAATCGGGAACAGGCTGGTTTTGTGACGTAGGCTTGTGAACTTGTTGGTACGTGCCCACATCTCTGGATGGGCCCCCTATGGAAGGACCACAGGCTTTGGAACCTCTGGATGGTGAACCTATGGTTTCATAGTCTGCAGTTTCTGTAGCTTCCTGCTCTTGAATATTCGAGGAAGCTGGAGAAGCAGGTTGACCGACGAAGTCATATGTGGCCAGTGTGTTGGACGGTTGCTTGGCGAAGTCATAAAAACCTACTGGTCCTTCATCCATCTTATCTTGGGAATCGCTGTTTGAACCAAGTGAAAAACTTTTCTTGAGTTTTCCTTTCTTGGGTTTTTTAATAGAAGAATCAGCGGATGCACTTTTCTTAAGGGTTGCTTTCTTTGCCACTTTGGAGGCAGCAGACGTCGTAGTGTTCGCAATAGACTCATACATTCCATCGAAATCTTCATCATCTTGTTCACTATCGTTTCTCTTCAAAGGAACCGTTATATTTCTTTTAGCACCTACACCGTCGTCCTTGCTCTGGGATCCATTTCTGAATTTGTAATTGAAAAGAAAAATTACTCATTTACTCCCAATCAGGAAACAAAAACATGATTGTCGACAAGAGGTATAGGAAATAGAAGAGGAGGAAAAGGAGAATGAAATGGGGCTGGAGAAAGAAGTGGAAAAGATGGACGATGAGGTGGTGGAGGAGGAAGAAAAGATAAAGAGGAGGTAGAAATGGAAGACGATGTGGAAGGAGGGAAGTGGAAAAGATGCAGATGGACCAGGAAGTGGAAGAGATGGTGAAGGAACTGGTAGAACAGACAAAATAGGATTACACTCTTTTTTATTAGAACCAGTAAATTTTGGCTGTGCCTGGGGTTGTTCTTAAACTTTTCCATACATTTGCTTAAAATTTTAGCCAAATTTCAGATTCACTATTCTTAATAAGTTTGTTCTTAATAAAAAAAAGGGTAGAAGAAGAGAAAATAGACAATGAAGTGGAGGAAGTTTGATGAAGTTTATTAGACCTACTTTAATGTGCAAATTAGCACAAGGAATTTTGAAGTAGTATCATTATTGTTACTCTTGTTGGAGGTGGGGGAGAAGATAAAACAGGAGATGGAGTTGGGAAAGGATTTGGGAGAAGAAATGATAGACGGGAAGGAAGTAGAACAGGAGCAAATAAAGGTGATTAAAGACAAGTTTGTTCTTAATAAAAAAAAGTGTAGAAGAAGAGAAAATAGGCAATGAAGTGGAGGAAGTTTGATGAATTTTATTAGACCTACTTTAATGTGCAAATTAGCACAAGGAATTTTGAAGTAGTATCATTATTGTCACTCTTGTTGGAGGTGGGGGAGAAGATAAAACAGAAGATGGAGTTGGGAAAAGATTTGGGAGAAGAAATGATAGACGGGAAGGAAGTAGAACAGGAGCAAATGAAGGTGATTAAAGACAGGGAAGCAGAAAGGAAAGCAGTGGAATTCCAAAGGAGGATGTGGTGAATGATGAAATGGAGGTAATGAAGATAGTGGAGAAAATGGGAGGAGCTGTAGAAGGATATACATGTCACAGAGGTAGAAGAGACTTGGATATAGTAAAAGAGGTGAAACAGGAGGCCGAGGAGATAGGAAAAATTGGAGGAAAAGGACATAAAATTGAAGGTTAGAAGAAGTGGAATAGGAGGTGGAGACGATAAAGGATGAGGTGCGGAGGAGGAGACAAGATGGAAGTGGAGGTAGATTTTGATGTGCTAGAGGTGGAGACACAGGTAATTGAAGATGGACGTTGACGTTATGAGCGGAGGGGTAAGCGCTGTGGTATAGATCTCTGCCTCCCAACCGTGAGGTCCCCGGTTCGATCCCGGATCTGGTCGAGGATTGAATATTTGGGTGACTTCCTTTCCCGCTAAAGTTCACTCAGCTTTCCATCTTTCCGGGGTCGGTAAAATGTGTACCAGCATGCATGGACCGCTTTGTAAACTTGCCTCTGGTCCGCTGGGGGTAAACTGATCGTTGTAAAGCAACTGATCATTGTAAAGCACATTTAAGCATCTTCATATGGAAAAGGCGCTATATAAACGCACCACTTTACTTTAACTTTACAAGGGGTAATGGAAGAGATGGAGCAGACGGAAGAAGTGAAGGGGAAGAATGAGGAAGGGGATGACGAAATGGTAAAAATGGAGGAGATTCAAGTGGTAGAGGAGGTGGAAACGAGGTGACATGTGCTTATCTACTAATCCAAAGGATTTTTAGTTATGGTCACATAACATAGCTAGACACTTAACCCGTGCGATCGGCAACATGGTGGACGAGCAAGCAGTTTGCCACTGGCTTTATATTTGAATTTGGCGAAACAGTTCGGTAAGTCGATCTGCTACAACTACACAATCAATCTAAAACTATTATCAATGAAACCTTAGCAATTTGCAGAAATTCACACACCGGTTATACTGCTGGAGCTTAGCAAGGAACTTGTGCACTTGAAATGGTTGTCATGGAGCGCCAGAAGCTAAATGGTCACGAGTGCGTTTTGCACTGTTCAAGTTTGTAAATTAAAAAGGTTTGTCGTTTTTCTAGCAGCGAATTGGTCATCATTCACATGACGAAAATGGAGGTTGTGGAGGATGGAGACATGGAAGAGGAGCCATAGAAGAAAACGAGGAGATTGAAAAAAAGTGAAAGAAGAGGACGTTAAGTAGCTTTCTCGTGATGCGTGATTGAGAGTTTTGTTTTTCAGTGATTCGTGATTCTTGAGAAAAATTACTTTTTCGTGAGTGTGAATCCTTTTTATGAATTTCCCATGATGCGTGAAAAGGCAAAATAGTTTTGCGTGAGTCTGTTATCGAAAGTGTATATGGGACCCTTGAAGGAGTGAAGGACGTAGAGAAAAAAAATGAGGAGGGAGTAAGTAGGAAGATAAGGTGGGAAAAAAGAAATGGATGAGATGGTAACGAAAAAATTGAAGGAGAACAAAAAAGAAAGGATAAATGTAAAGGAGGAGGAGGAAATTTAAGAGCTTGTAATGGTAAAGAAGGACGAATTGGAAAAGAAAAGGGGAAGACAAGGAGATGGAAAAGGACATAGAGGAGTAAGAATAGAGAGAAGGTCAAAGAGGAGAAAAGGACCAAAAGTAAGAGGTTAAGCAAGTGAAGTTGAGGGGGACTGTTATAGGAAGAGATAAAAGAAAAGGAAGAGATAGATGAGAAGGAGATGGGTGAAGAGGGTATATAAGAAAAAATGTCTAAGGGAGAAAGACAAAAGTGGAAAAAGTTGAGGTGGAAAAGGAGGAGAAAAAATAAAACATAGAGTTGTTTCAGGTGGCAGCAGATGTGGAGGAGGAAGAGGTTGGGTTGGAAGTGAAAAAGAAATGAAGAAGGATGACGAGAAGTATAGAAGGAGGTGGCGGTATAACCGACAGAAGCAAGGGGAAAAGAAAACTAGGCTAAGAAGGAAGACTTCAGGCAAGGCAAAATATAGGAACCAATCAAAGAGAAAAAGAAAGGAAAGGGCACAAATTGAAGACCAACAGCTGAGACAGAAATGGAGAAGGTAACAAGGTGGAGAATCCAACGTAGCCAAACACGTGTTTCTGGAACATTTTTGCCCAATTTCCCATGGGGGGGGGGGGGGGGGGGGGAGCACATGCTTCAGATGGGGAGCTTTGGACGTATTCAGGGCACGCCATTCACGCTTCGAAGGATCTCCACTTGTAATTCTTGACTCGCCTTGACAACCCGATAAACTTATAACTAATGAAAACGTCATTTGATTCGCTCCAACGAGTTTGATAAACGGTTCCAAAGACTTGAATTGTTTATTCACTTCTAAACACAACACTTATAATTCAAACGGCACGAGTTAAGGTTTAACCCACTATTTAACTCCGCTTAAATAGCGCTAATACGATTTTGGGAAACTAAATCTGACTGAAACTGTAAACTTTTTTCAAAGAAAAGTTTCCTTTGTTAAACGTTGGTTGGGCGAGTTGTTTTGTGGTTGGGTTGGTGAGTGAGTAACTGAAAGGATGGTTAGATGGATCGAGACTGAAGCAAAAGAAAAACAGAAACAAAAAAATCATTACAAATGGTCTTAAAGGGTAAAGAAAACAAAGAAATAAATGTTTAAAAAGAAACACACAAGTGGTATGTAATAGATTTAATATGCAAAACACTTTCTTGGTTTACAATCGTATTCGTAATTTTATACTTTTGTTGTCTTTCATATTAATTTTCATAGTGCGAGAACCAGCTCACAATTCCAGTTATGTTTAGTATCAGTTTTAAAACGTTATAAATACACAGTCAGCAGTTTTATGCAATACTACGGCAAGTATTTGGTTTCCCTGGTTAAATGAATTGAGATATCTGTGAAGTTCACCAAAAATGTTAAATAAGAAATCGAAAATAGCAAATATATTACAACAAATTGGAATTAATCCCTACGTACGTTACCCTGCAGTCAATAAACATTATACTTAGCACTGAAATATTACTATTAGGTCGTATAGTTCTCATTTTGCCAGTACACGAACGTTTATCGTATTGCAGCATACAGCTATTTCAAAAAAGGTTGTCATAGTAAATAGTCGATACTGGAGCCGAAAGGAATTGTGGGGTTCAAGCAGCACAAATAATTTATTGCTGTCATAGCAGAAAAACGTCAAAATATAGAGTGCTGATTCATCATAATGCCACGGCCATACTGTAACAACCTTCATGGGTGCATTAAGGCTCGTTATGACTGTACCCAAAGTTCCTTTCGGTTCCAGTATTGACTATTGACTATGACCACCTTTTTTGAAATAGCTGTACACTGACAATATGTTCACATAGCAACTGTTTGAATACAATCTCGTCAAATACTGTTCCTGTAAGGATCCATTTATAGTTTTGTACACAAATTTCTTGTTTAGAAATCGTAACCAGCACTTGTTCCAAAACTACTTCTTGGATCAAAAATATGGATATGATAAATAATGAATAAATTCCTAATAAATTACCAACGAATTATTATATTCGCTTTCCGTTTTACTTCTTATTAAAGTACTGAATAATTTTCCACTCCAAGGCCTTGGACCTTGGGATGATAATGGCTGCTGATATTGGGCCAACGTTGGCCAGTTTAGATCAGTCTTCTTCAACATCGTGCCTACAAATATACACGCATGCGTTATAAATAATAATCCTTAAACAACATAAAAGTAAATTTTACGATATGCTACTAAATTTATCTTTTCAACAAAAAGCAAGTGAAAGCTTTATAGCGTGAACTCGAACAAACACCAAAACCGTTGGCTTGTTTCAAGCATTTGAGCTTCAGAGCGGCGAAAGAATTATATAAAACAAGCTGCTAAAATAAGAATTGAAAAGCTGTCGATTTTCATTTAAAAAAGCACCGCTTCGAACAAGTACCAGTCTGTAAATAAACAAATGCAAATATTGTTATTGATATTGTAAAGTTGAAGTTGAAGTACCTCATCAAAGCGTAGCTAAACGCGTTTTTGAGTAAATACGGCAGGTATGCTTGTTGTACTAAGAATGGTTCTTCATCAATAACTTTTTTTAATTTCGAGTGTTCTTTATGTTATTTCAGAACTATTTGTCCCGTTTTGTTTGTAGAACCAAAGAGAGCACCATATTTGATTGAACAACCTGAAAGCTTTTCTTTTACACAGTCAGTGTGAGATGAAATTGTTGCATTTGCCTTGAAAACGCCCCCATAAGAAATCCCAAATTGCTCTGCTGGTTTTTTTGTTTTGTTTTTCTTGCATTTTGCTATAACCGGGTTCTACTATGACGTCACTGCCTCCACTCTGCCTCATTAGCGTCATTAGCACAACAAAGCATCAACCCAACTTCAGAGATCAAACCAGACGTGTCCATATCACATTTAGTACTTACCATTAGTTTCACGGAGCCCTAATTGATACAGTCAATGTGAAAGAGACGTACGCAAGAACCATATAACAAAAAAAACTTAGTAGATTTCAAACTTGCAGACGAAAAGCTCAAAAGCTTGAGTTCAAAATAAACCGTCTGCCACTGCTTCTCGGCGAGGCCACTGAAGAATCTCTATTTTGCAACTGAAATGCTTTTGTAACCATTATTCGATAAATACCTGGAAAAACAGTGTATCACAACAATTTTGTCCCTCATGGATTTTCAATCTGAGTGTTTGGAAGGAAATGAATGACATTGTAATCATGGAGACTCGCCGAATTGACGGCGCCTTCTTCAAACTACTCAAACTCGACAAAATCAGCTCTTTAAAACTACAACAAAAATCTTGTGAAAACTAGTACAGTTAATTTTCGCGTCACCTCGGTTGACTACAAATGCGGTTGAAGCAATTTGTTTTTAAACATCTGAAACTAATAAGACGGAGGCAGCTTTTACCTCCAACCACAGAAATCCCTTTAAATTCAGGTGTTATTAAATGCTCGTTTACCCGAATTTGTTCCTTATATCAAGTTTATGTCTTCAGTGAGTAACAACTGGTCCATGCTCCATCAACCTTGGACTATGGACTCGTTTTATCTGAACTCAACTGAAGCTTTAAGTTGAATGCTTGAAGTGCTAAGTGTATGCCGAGAAAAGTCAAAACAACAGCGTCATCTGAAGTATGCCACTTAGAAGCCAGTAGGTAAGATAAAAAAAAGCAGTCATCAAGTTTCACGGTATTGTTAGTTTTGATTGGTCACTTAGGCCTAGTTTAGACATCGTGCTTTCACTGCATCTAACTCGATTCCATTTGGCGCAGTGTCTGGCACGGTCAAAGCACGGTTGCGTTTTAGACACGGTACCAAGCACCGCACCCAAT
This sequence comes from Umimayanthus nakama, assembly GCA_027574985.1. Lineage (NCBI taxonomy): Eukaryota > Metazoa > Cnidaria > Anthozoa > Zoantharia > Parazoanthidae > Umimayanthus > Umimayanthus nakama. The sequence goes on along the minus strand of JAOBRG010058561.1, from coordinate 4,455 downwards.
TGCTTTTGGACTAAAATATGTTGGTTGTTCAGGTTTACCGCGCCAAATTCTGGCACAGTGCTTAATTGGTGTGCCAATTTAGACATCAAGATTTCAGCGTGCTTTCACCGCGCCAAATCAAAATAATTGAATACGGTGTCTAAACTAGGCCTTAGATCGCTCTCAATTTGTCCGTTTCTTGCCAGTCAAAGGGAAAATGTTCTGGCCAGTTTAAAAGCAAAAAGCTAAGGCGCGCGCGTACATTTTTCCCTTTCAAGTCTTTTAACTCTCCAACTCCCGTGCTTTGGCTGACCGGAGCGGGAGAACTGAGCGGCTCTGATGCATGAGTTCTTAAGACTCGTCCATTCCTTTTTTGAAAGATTTAACCTACTGGTCAGACCGAATACTGAGACCGGACAAAGAAGAGCGACCTAGATGTTTTTTATCTATTATTGCTCCTTTTAATTATTAAACTATCAAACTTGTTTTAGAAACATTCACCAGTTGACAAAAAGCAGATCTTTTGAGCTATCTTCTTCTGTCAAGGAGAGCAATTAATTGTGCCCGATGACCTGATTGTTTTGCAATAACTGCTGTTCCCTTCTCGCACAATCAACTTTACTTAGGTCAGTAGAATTAACTAAATGGATTTAGATATCATATGTGTGGATCCAAGATTATTTATTTATTTGTCAACCAAAACGAAATATTAGAAGACTAACCGAACAGAAATATTAATCGATTAGGTCTAAAGGGGAACATTAGGCTTTATGCGTAGGATCAAGGAGTTTAAAATAGGAGCATTTCAGCAAAAATGACCGAATCGTTGTAGAACGGCTACAGACGAAAGTGAACTATGAAGAGTGAAATGCAGACGGCGTTTGAATGTAAAAAGAGGATGAGAAGTACAAAGGAGACGGAGGAGAAGTGACAGCTCAAGATGGAGAAATGTGCAAAGCTAGTATGCGACCAAGAAAGCACTGCATTAACAAGTGTTTATACAGCCTATCATTCATCAGTTTGCGAATTAACGCTACCGTTTGCAAAACAGTGTTTTTTACCTAGCGTGGGAGCGTTTGGATAGAGAGACCCAGGCCTTGTTTATTTCATTTCGGGAGTGGAGAAAGATGGGCTCCAGAATAAGAATAGAAACATTGCGTTTCACGAATTTTTTTTTTTTTGTAAATCCGTACCTGCTCACCGAAAGGCTTGGGTTGCCTGTGGAAAATGGCACCAGATATTTGACTGTACCAAAATAGTTTTTCTACACTTTACCACGAAACCTTGCGAGCCCGGCTCACACAGTCAGTATATATTGTGAAAGCCATATATATACTTTTAAGGGGAGGATTGGTCATTAGAAACGCGATTGGGGGTGGGTGGGGGAATTTTCAGTTTGCAGGAATTTTTTTCACTGGATACTTGTTTTCTTTTTAGTCACTTGACCTTGCATGATTTTTTTTATTTCTCTCCCCTCTCTCCATCTCTTTACTAATGGTCAGCCCCAATATTATTAAAACAACGTTTTGAATATTTGGTTTTGACGTATTTAGAATTTTTGTGCGTTTAAAGGAACATTTTGAGATTGTCGTGAGCTAAGAGGTGTGGGCAAATGTACCGGTCGACGTCTTTTTCGTCACGGCTAATTGCAAACTCAGTGTTCCTTCAACAAGGCAGAATGGCAGAACGCTTGAACCTTGTTGCTTTGAAATGCCTGACGTTCTGCAATCGATGAACTATGAAACTCACCTTGTTCTTCTGTTTTCAAAACTCTGAAGCTGCATGGCTTGTCTCAACATGCTTACCCAGTCGGTCATCAGTTCGGAACTTGTTGCGGACTGAGATAAAAACGCCGATGCAAAAGCTTTAATACCGTAACAGGAATATATTATTGCTTTATACATACATCGTAAATTAAAAAATACTCGGATGTTTTTGTACTGCAATTAACTAGGCCCACTCTTTCGGCAACTCGGCGTGAACATCGATGAGAACATTCCGAAACAACAGGCTTAGTAACAGAACACAATAACTTCGCGTGAAACAAAACCATCTGACCACCTTTCGATTCCCGTTATCTTCTATAAAAACAGAACATGAGAAACTCAATTTTGTGGTTTTCTAGAGAAAGTTAACAACAAAGTATGAACCATTTCAACCTTAAACATTTGGCTTCATAATTTAATACACGCTTTCTTATAAGAACCTTTAAATTTTGGCCGAACCTCATTGTTCTTTTTAGGAAATTTCAGCCTCAATTGTACTCATAAGAACAACAACAGTAAGAAATAACTCCCAAAGTATTGCAAATGTACCTACGTTTGAATTATTTTAACACTCGGTAAAATCGAGTTTGAGGAAAATAGTAGAATTTTATTAAAAAAAGTACACTTTGCACTTCTTGCTCCAAATCCCGGCTTGGATTGTTCTTAGCTTGTTCTTGAGTTTTAGTCAAATCTGAGCCTCGTTGTTTCAATAAAAATTGTTTTTATAAAAAAGCGTGTAGTTGACTTCGATTTCAATCAGTGAATCAATATAGAGAATTTCAGTTTTAAATGCTCTAAAATAGAGAAAAAACGCGCGCACTGTCACGCATGAATGCCAAAAAGTAAATCGCGATCAATATTTGCTCTTAGTTATCAAATTAGACTGCGCGTAGAGTGTTATCTACTTGTTAGGCAAATACCAACACGAATTAGTTTTACATCCACAATCCTTTTTGTCCACACGCATCCGACGAATCTACAAATTCTTGAAACCACTCTCCGGAGTGCAGTCAGTCTGCATCCTGCTGTGCCATGGGTGGAGATGAACAAGGATTCAAAGGATGGTTTTTAATTATAGTTTTGATGCATCAGGTACTGATTTCTTTGCTTTATGACTTTATTTAAAACCAAACTCCTCAGACCCCCTACTTTTGAACTATTGGACATTTCCCCTTGGGGAACCAAACAGCCACCCCACCCCGTGCCCCCCAAGAAAGCCCAAGGCAAGCAAACAAAAACTTTACCAAGCGAAAGTACATCTTTTGTAAAATAGTTGAATATGTTTTAAATTTAAAAAACAAACTTAATCTACTTACAAAAGTGTAGGTTCTTGTCCTTGAAATGATTTGAAAGCCATTGTTAACTGTCTTTATAGGGTTCACGGATCGGACCTAGTCAGCAGCAAAACTAAAGTGAACATTCAAGAGGCTAAAAGAGTGATAATGATGAAGAGAGGGAACAGAGGAGGAGGTGAAAGGAAGGGGGAGGGGCAGGGGAAAGCTGTCACCAACACTTGTTCCATTTTGGAATGCATGAACAGCTCCCTTTGCTTGTAAATAGAGACTTTACCCAATCAAAATGACAAGCAAACTTGTGTAAGCTTAGAGTGCATGACTTTTCTCAACTCTGGTGTGGGGTGTGTGTGGGGGTGGGGGGTGGGTGTATTCCCTTGGTTGGTTAATGTAGGGGTGTTCAACAGAAAATTTGAAAAATACTCTAAAAATTAACTCATCTAGAAACTGCCATGCACTACTCTAAGAATAGTAAATTCTCACCCCAACACTAAAAATAAAAACATCCCTGATGTCAAGGGGGGAGGTGTGTTCCACATATTTTGATGACCTAATGGCCAAGATTTACTGTTGCATTACATACTATGTGTGTTTTGTGTAGTCTCAAAATGAGTGTGGATAAGGTGTGGAAAATTGTGTTTTGAGTCCAAAGAGATCCGAATTCGAAGGCCTCTAGGTAGCCAACTCAATTGGCCCTGTTCTCTATTCCCAGGACTCTCAACTTTCATACGAACTGCCACCACTGTCAGACTGTTTAGCTGGGTATGGCAATAAAGATAATCCAACAGGTTTGGACGTAGCTGGTCAACATTCTACCCATAGTGAAGATATCCCAGGGAGAGGCTCCCAAATAAATAAGATGGGGATGATAATTGAAATTATAGAAAAACACCCCTAAAAATAACCAATATGGGTGTTGCCTCTGCAAATTTGACCTCCTAAAAGGTCCCTTAAAATTGTTTGCTTAGTTACTGACTCAATATGAAGAGTAAAACTGAATGTTCTGTGAATTATTCACATGAGAGGATCAAATATTTATGGAATCAAATGTTAAAACTGAAGGCCCTGAAGTTGCAATTTTCCCCATTTTCTTCCCAAGACACCCTAATAGTTACTAAAACCGTAATTTCAACCCCTAAAAGTTACAACGATCATCCCCGACAGGTCAAGTTTGGGAGTCCCCCCACTGGAACATATTAGGGAAAGAATTAGGTGACAGGAAAGAAAGTCTGAGAGGAGGGGGCAAATGGTTCTAGATACCTTACTGTCTGACTGTGATCGTATTTTAAAATTAAAAAGTTGGCAGAGTTGCATACAATAACAGAGGAATTATGTGAATGTAAAACTCCCAGGAGCCCCATTCAGATATTTCAATGACGGGGGGGGGGGGGGGGGGTGGGGGTGTGGGTGAGGGGTGG